>JBBMKC010170006.1:0-25865 GCA_037834085.1 Bipalium vagum | reverse complement strand
TTATTATTATTATTATTATTATTATTATTATTATTATTAGTATTATTATTATTATTATTATTATTATTATTATTATTAATATTCATAAAAATAGTTACAACGCAGGATTACAGGATATTATGAGATATTCTCAGGGGGTTGGACGGACCTCTTTTCATTTCAGATGGTCGTCGCCTTCCCAGGTGGACAATGGGAACGGCAGAGAATACCCTTGCACGTGTGGGGATGAACGCGACGGGTTAAAAATCTCAGTGCTGAATCTGAAGAGGAGAGGCCTCTCATCTTGTTGAGAGCAAAGAATTAAAGTCAACAGTACGACTATGAGAAGGCCTTTTGTTCAGGGCACTCGTTTGCGTCTGCATTTGCTAATGAGCCCGGTCCCAGCGAGACAGGAAGGACTAAGCAGAATCAGCTGGCACCTTTCAGGGAAACCTGTAAACTCGATTCTCGTTTAAACGATAAATTCCTGTGCAAAAAGAACTTGCTCTTTTGCCCATTCTTTCCAGGCTGGATATTTGTTGGAACAATTAAGATTACAGTAATGTCCCTTAGGTTAATTGATTTCCGCAGAGCTGGGGAGAGATCAATTAGATAACAATGTTTGTTTTAATTGGACATGGGTAATTATTTCCGAAAATGGGAATTAAAACAAACAAAAAGTTTGAGACGACACAGAGAGCACCGAGGGCCCGCGGAGAGGACTTGGACAAACGTTATGAGGGTACCGTTGTTCGTAGGACACAAAAAAGAAAATGTGAGGGTATTATTTTCCGTTTTGAGACAGAAAAGATGCCCGAGTGGTCTAAAATTGACACTTGGTGATGAGTCACCTTCGAAAACGGCAGTTTTTCATTGGCTTACCGAATCCAAGTAAAGGTGTGTCTCCTTGTGCAAAGAACCTGGTCGTCCTTCGGCTTCCACATGGAACTTGTTTGTTGAATTATTCGTGAAGAACGTGCAAGGCATTTCATGGTTCGTTGAATACTTTCCTGAACAATTGAACTTTATCACACATGAGGACTTTTGCGTGAGAGATCTTGTTTTTCCAGACAGTGGTGCAGAAAATGTACTCCAAGAAACTTCCAAAATATCTCTCATATATACCAGAAGACAAGCAACAGTCACGTCTTTGGGTTCTCCATTAGATGATACCAATCAAAGCAAATTGATCTCAAAGTACGTGCAATCATCGTTGCTTACCCCAAACTGAAACAGATGTCATTTTGATAATGATGTCATATATGAGGGTAACTGATAAGCTTCTGCCCCTAGAATGTAATATTATTGATTTGTGCATATTTCTTTGGAGTAAAGATATTATTTTTTGCTTTAATTCCATTGGATCAATGTTGACACGCTGATTCTATTTATAGTTCATTTGTCCACGGTGTTCAATTTGTTTTTCACAAATTTTCGAATGAGAGAAGAGAAAATTATAATCCGTGGCATGTTTGGAGCAAAAGCGTGATCTAAGCAAATCAATATTGTGGAAGACCAAAGAACAACCTCTGAAACCACAGCAAAAGAATGGTTCCATCGCTTCAAAGAAGGTGACATTATCCTCAATTAAAAACCCTGTCTGGGAGGCCATCAAACAGGGAGAATGAATTTTGTGGAAGACCAGTCAATTGATGTCAGAGACCAATGCCTTCCAAATCACCATCATTCGCTAAATGCACAACTTTGCTTTTGGGAAAAGGTCTGCTCGCGAAATTCCCAATGAATTGACACCCCAACAAGTTCACCAATCAGTGAACCACTACAATAAACTACTGGTCAACCTCAATGACGACTGATATTAGTTTGGGATTATCACTGAGGATGAGCAGTCGGTCGTACTCCGCAGGCCTCCCGAGAAAATCAATGGTTAACAAAAAAAAAGTGATTTAACCTATTTCTGAAACAAGTCATGCTGGGTATTGATTGAGTTTTGAGGGTGTACGATAGGAACAACCACAGCGGATGTACGTTATTCTTAAGGGGCATTACTCGGCACTAGTCAATCGAAAGCGGGCTCTCCTGATTACACTCAACCGCACATTGACAGAACGACCAAACAAAACAATTTGAATCTCAAGGAAATAGAAGTTCTATTTCACCATACCCTGAGAGGGCAGACATTCGGTTCAGTGGAAAGGGTCAAAGATGTATGCTGTAAGTTTCTCGAGTTCAAACGGTCCGAGAAGTACCGTTTCGGAATTATTCAAGTGGCGGAAAGATGGAAGAGAACCACAATAGAATCATGGTTCCCATTTTCATCTTCGTCAACACAGGACCAACTCTGATTTAAACAAGAATTTCCTCCACGAGAAATTCTTGAAAAGTGATCCAAGTTTCGATACACCAAGAGAATAGTTTCCCTTTCCTCTTGGACGCCGTTCATAGTCGAGATGTAGAGAGCAGCAACAATTAAGAAAGCTCGGTTGACGATGACGACAGGTGTACCCCACCATCTGGTATCAGTACTCCCAACGAATCGATATCCTCGAAGATTACTCTGAACCTGATATATAACACTATTCACAATAAAGGTGATAACAAGTGATAAAAAGTGACCGAGTACATTCGAACTTTCATGCCTTTATTTGGCTATTTCTTGTCCTCCCCGCGGTCCAGAAACACCACGGTACTTCTCTCTATTTATTTATCGGTAAGAAGTGTACAAAACTATTTTGGATGGGGTCCCTACCTGTGGTTAGACATGCTCGTCATCACAAGGTCAGTTAAAGAAACACCGTCAAAACAGAACCTCAGTAACCAATCATCAGCGGAAGCCAGCTCTGAAACCTTGAGAGCAGGAATGGTGTGGTCATTCTGGCGATTTTTATTAGGTAGACCAGACAAGTAAATCCTGCTCAGTTTGGTTTGGTAAGTATTTGGATTTGCTGTCATCGAGTAATGGTATCTGTGGTCATGTGACTGGTTTCACTTACTTGCGAATGGTCACCACGTGACATTTGTATTGGTACGCGATATTGCTTTGCAATGTCGTGGGCGTCAGTGTTTTAATTTTTAATTACTTTTCGTTGTGGTCCTCATGATAATATATTTATTGATTTTCTGGTTCTGTAGCTGCTCTTATTTCATTTCTCAAGCTCCTGGATCCCTCGAAAAGGCAAAATCTTGACACGTTTCACGATTTTTACTTTAAAATCATTTAGCCCTGGAACTTTTCACAAACTGATTTTTAACTGTTTCTTTGATCGTCTTTCAATGACCTTTTATACCGTGGTCATCAGTAACCAGCCAACCGTCCTTGGAAGTTTGTGCTCCACCATAATGGTGATTACATTAGCACTTGCTGTCCGACTCTCTCCAACATTGCTTTAATGTGATTTTTGATCAACAAAATGTGCAATAACTTCACCTCCAACCCAACCGTCACATTGTCCAGAAGACTATTAAATAATTATCATACAACTTATTTATTTGTTTTAATTAATTAAAAAAAATTTGCTCTGCTCGTAGAAACAACTCATTCCCAATCAAAGATCGAAATGAGCATTCTTCACTCATTCGAAAGTCTTTGGAGTCTCAGGTCTCAAGATGATGAAATAAGCGTTTTCCTGGAGATCGATTCTCATTGGCTGACTCAAGATATTCATGCGACCAATAAAATCACGATGCAAATCCGAATTTATTTACGCGACCAATTTCATAAACATTTCCGATTTTCGTTTCCAAAAAGTAAGATATTTTTTGACAATTATTATGTTAATAATTTTATTATTATTATTTATTATTATTATCATTATTATTACTATTATTAATATTGTTTTTATAAATTTCTTTAAATGCATAATAATAATAATAATAATAATTTCTTGTAATGTGCTTTCACAACAAAACGCCGTCTATGTTCTGCCACATTGATGAAAGATCTCTGCCTCACCTTGGTTGTCGCAAGACAGCCACTCTAAGGGGATCCGAAGATAATTGGTGAGGTGAATTCGGCAACGACTAAGTAAGGGTAAGGTTGGCATTGCAAGGGAGGAGACACCTTTGAAGAGTGTAGTGCGATTGAGACCTGAGAAGGTTTTGGCGGACGATGAATTCTCTTCAAACCCACTCTCATTTTCCTCGGTCGTACACTGACCTCTTAACATCCATACTCTGGGAAATCAAACGTAAACTTTTCAGCCTTTTTTGTCCTGCTTCTATGTTTCATCTCTCAAAATACATAAACCAGACGTACCCCTCCACACCAGCACTTGTCGATTTGGATCAGTAATCGTGGGCTTTATGAATAGAGAAGGCTGTAACCCTTCAAGAGGTTTGAGTGGGAGTGACCTACTTGAGATCATCCTCTCTCACTTGGTGTGCGTGGTTCTCTTACGACTTGCGAGCGAGGGTAGGCAGTCTTTCCAGCTCGGAAACATTCGTTTTGTCCGATAAAATTTATAATAATACTACTACTATTATTATTATTATTGATAATATAATGATAATACTTAATAAGAGCACTTGCTGGAATTGCAGCGAACAGCTTGTTTTGATGTGAAGTGGAGATGAACGATAACCATTACTGTCATTAACGTTCAGGGATGATGCTGCCTTGCAAAATGATGATAATGGGGCTTTTTATTGCCCAGCTGTCTCCGGTCATGGTCGAGAGCTTCTCTGCGGGAGCGGGAGCAGCAGCCAGGTAACGTCGTCGTAAAAGCACGGGGTGGTGATGGCCGTTCTCACGCTACCGAGGCTCGACCGAGCCAGCGAAAGGGGTGGACGGAGCGCGGAGACGAGCGGAGCGCGCAACGAGCCGCTCCTCCTCCGTGTCGCTGTCCCTGCGGCCGGCCGCTCTGAGGCAGAGTGAGAACCGGAACCAATTATTGCAGGGCTTGATAATGCTGACTGCTTTACGACCTTTTAATGGCATTTTTGAGCATGATTTATTCAGGATGGCTTCCGAAAGACTTTCTCGGCTCGCTGGATTCGACGACTGGAATCTGGCCCACAAACCGTGAGTCTCGCTTCCATTTCCATTAGTTTTATATGTCAACATCATTCCGGCGCTGAGCGAGCGGCTGAGGCTTTTATTGCCGCTCTCCATGGAAATGTTTTACCTGTTCAAAGTAGCTTGGGATAATCTCCTCTTCCAGAAAAAGAGGGCGATAACATTTCGTCGTGATAATGTCGCTGAGTGGGCCGAATTCTTGCTAAAATGCATCCAGAGTCCAATCTGGACTCATTGGCCTTCGGCCTCATCTGTCACTAGAGGGGCAAAGGAGAGGCTCCGCCAGAGATAAAAAGAGAAGAACGTGTGAAGGCAATGTGTCAAGAAAGTAGAATGATGGGTGATCTCTGTTTGCGAGACCTTTAGGCCTCTGAGATTGATAATTTGCTACTATGAGATAGGGACAATAAACTGAAAAGGTCGTGACTGATGAGAATCTTTTGCTGCTTCATTTTTACGAATACGCTTCTTTAAGAAGCCCTTTTTTGTTAAAGATACACCTTGAGGGTCTTTAGAGAGGAAATCTGATTATTGTCTGCTCTGTCACTCTGGGGTCTGGTCAACGCCTTTCCCATTTCGCTGTTCATTGAAAAGTAATCCTTTCATTTCTCCACGAATTGAAAGATGGTCAGCCTCAATATTCATCGCCCACAGTCACCACCTTCACACTGACCATCTTCATGAGGACTTTGTCATAAGGGATAAATACACATTGAAAATCTTTATCGTTTCAGGAACGGGAAGAAGCGCTTCACCCCGGTCAACGGATGGGACGATTGGGAGCTCACGAAGAGAAGGTTGGTGGAGCCTCTGTCACAAAGCCCTTAGTGGTCTTCTCCTGTCCAAGCAATAATAATAATCATAATAATAATATTAATAATAATAATAATAATAATAATAATAATAAAAATAATAAAAATAAAATATATTATTATTATTATTATTATTATTATTATGATTATGATTATTATTATTATGATTATGATTATTATTATTATTATTATGATTATGATTATGATTATTATTATTATTATTATTATGATTATGATTATTATTATTATTATTATTATTATTATTATTATTATTATTATTATCATTATTATTATTTTATTATTATTTATTATAATTATTATTAATTGGTTTTTGATTATTATTTCGCCATTCCAGATTCGGCCGATACGAGGATTGAGGAGGGTCGTGTGAAACGTTTTTGTCTTGATTAAATAAAGTTCCTTCCGAAGTCGAGTGCTTTTGTTTTCGAACCATTTAGGGTTTAATTGAGCGAGAAGTCGTAGCCGGGAGCGTGGGTTCACTGTCCATTCGCCTCGGCCTCTCGCCGTGCCGTCCGATGGCAACGACCATCCTTCCAATCTGGAAGCCCCCGTGGCTCTTTCTCCCTTTCTCCCTTGGTCCATTGATGTCAGCGTAATATGATGATCGTAATGTGCACTGAAGGGGAAATGGCGAAGATTGGCATTAGTGGTCTGCCACTCTCCAAAGGCTGTGAAATGGAGACAGGGTACTGTGGGAAGTGGGCCTCCGGGTGTTGGCTTAATTTCCATAGGAAAGCGGTTGAGAATTGGTGTCTGTTGGTTTTCAGAACTGAGAGATTTAATTTGGACAGCGTTAGAGCAGCGCGGAATGTGATTACTGCCGGATCATTATCGCCTTCCGCTCAAGTGGAAGCACTCCCCTTCGTCGGCGTTCAGCTGAGCGCGAAATGATTTTGAGAGGACGTTTGGTAATTGAGCAATTGTCAAATGAAGCCAGATCGAGGCGACAGCAGTTAAGGAATTAGCAAAACAGTCCTTCTTAACAGTGATCCTTGTCATGATTGGTACAACTCAGAGGTCGTCTGAGAGTGCCCAGTGGGGCTTCACATCTTGAGTCGAAGCGGGTCTGTTTCTGACATTGTTAGATTCAAATTCTCCTTTGACAAGACCTGGTCAGTTAAAGGCATCTTTCGGTTTCAAACACGCTGAACGATTTCTTCACTGGCTAAGGAATCATGGTCCACGAATACCATTGTTCCTAGGTGGAACTGGAGAAGTAATATTTTTCAAAAAATTCCCGCTTTGTCAACGGCTGAATGAGTTTCCCTTCAAAAAATAGACCGTTTTGTGCAATTTGAGAAGCCATTTGCAGAGATCAATGTATGTATAAACTGATCCTCTTTAAGGTCCACATATATTGCTTTTTGTCAAGACCTTGATGATGTCATTTTCACTAGCAGACGGGGCAAAACATAATCTTCTAAAATACCACTCTTAAGACGTTCTATGAGCCCAAAGAGCCTTTAGCGCACTTTGACCACAACATAAGTCTCATAAAGGTTTGGAAAGAGATTCGTCCCTTAGAGATTAACAATATGAAACTTGTAGCAAAGAGTGGTACCATTTTGTAAGATCTCCTTTTGAGATGACTCTTTTGAAGAAAAGAAAGTTTGGTTAGGAAAATAATGCATTTAATTTAATAAAAAAATAATATCGTTGATAAAATAATAACATTAACAATAATAATAATAAAATAATTATAAGAAGATTAAGAATAATAAACATTAAAATTATAAAATATTATCAATAATTATTTTAATGATAGAAAAAATAATTATAATTTGCAAGAATAATTATAATATAACAATAATAATAAATAATATATAATTAAAATAATATAAAAAATTATAATGATATTATTTTTTAAGTTTTATTATTAAAAATCAGAAAAATCACAAAAAGTAAAAATAAATAAAAGTTTATTAAATTATTCGATAATTTAAATTTGATGTCACTCGCATCACCAGCAGTTGGCGTAATCAACAAAGATCAATAAACTAATAACGTGTATTTATATCACAAAACAACAGCAACACACAAAGACACACAGACGCAGAATGGCAACGATATCAGTTATCAAGTGGCCGATGACATCGATCACCAAGTTGAAACAAATAAAACGCCCAAATTAACAATGATATCAAGTAACAAATTGTTAATGAAAGAAGACAAATGGTCACACCTTTATTATTGAGTATTATCAAAAACCACAATTAAAGTGAATAACGGATAACACAAACAAAAACAAATTAGGAACACGTAATAGAATTTTATATAATGTAAAAAGGTAAAAAGTGGTACTCTTACCCATACCACGCAGTCCTTCTCAGACTTCCGAACTATCAGCTGATCTCCTACAGATCACTGAGAAATAAATCTTTTGATGGTGTGGATCTGAAGATAACCCTGTTCTATAATTGAAGAAAAAAAGTCAAATTTACTTGTATAATAATATTTCGACAGGTAAATGTCTCTGGAGTCAGTCAACACAAATATGATTCTTCTGACGTCGTTATCAAAAACGAATCTTCGACGTAACAATTAAACCTAACAAAATGAATCTTTGATTCAAACAAATCTTCGTCGTCAACTTTTAAATATTTTATTGATGTGAGTATCGCAAGTTCTCCACAGACCTGGGCGAATCTTGGAGAAGTGCCTTTCCTTAGATAATTATTTTTGAGATTCTTGAACTAATTGGTGTTATCGATATTCCCTCAATTGGAGTTAAAACTTCTTAAGTACACTTCTAACTGAAGTTTCAAAGATTATTTTTTGGAATACTTCGTGACCTCGCAATACTTTCGGTCCGCCGTCGTTTCTTCTCTTAAAAAATATCCTAATTATAAATATGTTGGGTCTGACAAGAGGGAATTTTTAAAATGATTGTTCACAGGGTCATGAAAATGTTAATATTGATATCAATCAAGCTCCGTTTACAATCTGCCTCCGATAATCACATGGTTCTGTTCGGTAATAAGTAAAACAGTTTAAACAATAAGATAAAGCAACATGTACGGCTAAAATCGTTATTTAATCGATAAGCACAACAACGTCAACTACGATCACTCAATCAATGTCTGAGCCACCCCCAAAAATATCAATGTCCTCATACGCGACTGCCCAAGTTGTCAATTGTCTCAAATCACTGCACCAAAATGTCTCGTGTTCTAAGAATGGGAAGAGTCTCTCTCTTCCACGAGTCTCACAAATAACAAACGTTAATGGAAAACAATAATGACAATGGAACATGGTAAACATAAAATAAGATAAAGCACAACAAAATCATTGCGCTATTTAAATGTCTATGACCGTTATTCATAAATCAATATTACTTTGTTCCGACCTCAGTCAGAGAATTCATCAGTCTTCAAGCTCGACAGGGCCCCGAACACAATTCTTGACAAAAACGTCCTCGTTTGGAGTACATTTGAGTTTTCCGAACGACAGTTGAACAATCTGGGAACAAGAAATCTTTCCGAAATCACAAATGAGTTTATTAGCTCAAAAGAATGTTGGTCAAGTCTCATTTTCATCCGTGATTCTCAAACTGTCTATTATCGTTCGCTGACTCAAATGATTTTCTTTTGGTTCGTTTGCCATACGGGCAAAAGTCAAAAGAAACAAATGTTGACAAAATGTCACCAGATTGATTCAATAGCCACTGAGGGATGACAAAGTACCAAATCACCAACAATAACATGAAGGGTCAATACTTTTGACCTGACCAAATCTCCTTTCCAGTTTGCTGACAATTCACCCCGAATTTCATTTACTTCAGTTTTACTTAAATTCACAATTCCGTCCTTTGAATATAAGCATTGGATCGCATTTGTTTATTGCAAGACTGGCTCGATATTGTTCTACTTCGTCTCTCTTCCTGTTCCGTTCATGCTAGAATATGTGCAAAAACAGATTCGGGTTTTGAACTCGGCTTTGAACGTTGCTTTTGGAATGGATGTTAGATTATTGATCGTAAGTTGAAAGTGAATAGGCAAACAATGGTTACGATTGTGGAACATTTGTAGATGTATTTTTCATTTAATCAGTAACCAATATAATACGGATAACTTGGTCATCTGTCCAAAACTTATTCGTAGAATTCGTAAAAGAGCACTTAGTTTTCAAAGTTCTTACAGTATCACATCACGTCTTTCGGGCCGTGGTAACCGTAGCGAAACGATTATGAATGATGTTAACATAAATAAAATGTCAAATATTAAGAATCACTTTTCTCAAGCTTTAAATGATATTTCTTTTGTATATACAAAATTTTATTTCACAACCAATCTACGTGCTAGATCAATAAAATTAAGATCTTTAAACAAAATAATAACACTGAATATGTCCAAATATCACAGATAGTTATTGTTACAATCAATAGTTCATAATAAATTTTCATCACAATTGTCCAATGAAGAGCTGTCTTCATTGTGGTGTTGCTGTCGATCATTATGTTATCGGCATCCAAAGCAACCCAACTTGACGGGACATATCCCGAAGGAAATGCCCAAAATGATGTGTTCCATTTAATATTTGAAGAGACAGAACAGGGCAATTGTATTGATCATTTTCTTTTTAGATGAAAATCTGGTTTCGGATTGCTCTCATTGTGTTTGTTTTAAAGATATTCTTGTCAAAGAATACTTCGCTACCCACTCGCAGAAGAGACCGCAATTTTGATAATTAAATCAATATTGTTTAGCTTTGAAAACTCTACACCCTTATTGAAGAACGCGAGACTTTTCCTTAAATTCTTTCAGTGTTAAAATTTTAATTCTTTAAAAGTTGGACCATTTTCGGTCTCAAAAGAAAAAAGAAATAATTTTACTTCGAAAAATGAAACCAGAAAAATCAATTTCGATTCATTCGTCCTTTTCTTCTTAATTAATTAAATTCTTTGGTAAAGTTTTCCTTCGTCCAAATACTCTTATCGCGCTTGTTTTAATATTCCAATCGACCGACCTGTCTTTGTTTTAGATCGCCAAACTTCGCACGGCAGTCCAGTCGATCCCCGGAGAGTCCGTTTTTGGCAAGTACCGATTCCTGCCGCTCTTCTTCGCGCTGGGGGCTCTCATCAAGTTCAGCATGATCAATCTGACGGTGAACGGCGTCAACTTTTACTCAACCTACAAACGACGCCAGGGCATAAGTTTGTCCGAGAGAGAACGCGACAATTTGACGTGATTGTGTGGTGAAAATAATTTTTTTTTTGGTTTTTGAAAGTTTGTTTTTCGGTTCTGATTAGAGTCTTCGTTCGAAGGGGTAAGTAGCACTCCATCTTTTATGAGAGCACTCCGGTTTTGGCAAGAGTAAAATATCGTCGGTGCCATTGCCACATTCTCTCGGTCGTGAATTGTTCATCAATTCTGACCCCTGGCAGTTGAAATCAGGACACTTTTCTTTCATTTCTGAAAATGGATGTGAAATGACGAGGACTCATCTTTGATTCTTTGTGGAAAGATCATCGATCGTTTCTGTCCAGAACTTAATCTTAATCTCCTTATCCTTGGCTCGAGACTTCTCTAGGAAGATCCATAAAGAATATATCAAGTAAGTGGGATGTATTCTCCCTTGGTCTCTAAAGCAGTCAGTGATTGACCCCTTCCCGATTTCATATGTAGAGAGGATCAAGACGAAATGATGATGACAGTGGTTTGGGCATAAATGAAGCTGGAAGACAAGGGAAGAGATAAGCCAATTTCGTTGGACCGAATCAGAGAGTGAAACAAAGTGAGGTTCCAAATCAATTCTTCTCATTCAATTCACACTGAAGAGCTCCGGAACGTTGAGAGAGGAAACGTTTATTTTCAGGTGAAAAGCTCCTGTCATCAATCTTCCTGGTTAAATATAGATCCTCAGACTTCTGGCAGTTTTCTGAATTGACATTTACGTTGCATTATAAAAAAAAACAAAAACAGTGATTTATTTCAAATCAAAGATATGGTTGTCATTGATACGGGGAAGTTTTTTTAAAATGTTTGTCTCTGCTCTGGTTATGAATTTTTTCCAGATATTGTGGATATTAATGGTCGTCCTGGTTGCACATTTTTCCATAATTGAGTTAATTTCTGCTAATTTAAATCCAAATGCTCCGAGTTTTTGGTAGTTTGATGGGATCCACGAACCCCCGGCTCCGATTATAAATGTTCTGATATCGTGGTACCATGTTCTTCCGAGCTCGGATTGAGCTTCGTCCAACAAAGTCTGATACTTTTACTTGTTTGCTTCGTCATTGCCCTTGATAGAAATCTCTGATTCAAAGGGGACTTTGACATCTATAATAATGTATCTTTTATGCCTCCTATTTACTAATTGTATAACAGGAATTAAGTTTTTTCCTGAAAAATTTTCTTTCTTTTCGACGTGTATTTCCCATTCCTTTAAGTGTGGACAACAAATCAACTAAGATATCGCGTACATCATTGTGCCTTCTGTTCATACTCATGACCGCTCATTTGAGGGGGATCCGCCGAAACAGAGACTCTTGTTTTGAACGTTCTTATTTTAGATTTTCTGCGATCATAGTTTCCCACAGTTCAATTGAAAGCAGAACATGGTCAATCTATCACCAAGTGGGACTCCAATTGAATGTTGCTAATCACAAACAAATCCAAAGATGATACATCGCTTTGGAGGTCGAATTCTGAGCTTTGGACCAAAGGTCAAAGTTAAACTTCTAAACGACTCGGTTATACAAAGTTCACGTCACAATATGAAGACCATGTGAATGCCACACGTAATTTCGATACACTTCCAATCGGCCGGAGTACGTAGCTCCATTTCCCGGTATAAATGCTCTAGTTTTAGCTGATTGCTTTTCTTTTATATCTCATTGATTTACCGTGCACCCTTCACGTATATTTCCAAATTATTTTCATTAATTGTTGACTGTCCTTTACAGTACTCAAGGTCGTCTTAAAATTCACTGCCATTTATCAAAAGTGTAGGAAGCACTCCTAAACGGCTTTCGAACCAAAAATCTCCGAATTGTCAGGGTTACCTTACCCCAAACATTGATTCTGTTTTGACATATCGAGGGTGAGATTGTGGGCTCCTGTCACATAAAAACTGACATAATCATAAACTGATTTTGTTTCCCGCAATAAATTTCTTCTGACGTTTCAAATCAATAATTTTCAATCAAATAAAAATCTTGCTAGCTCTGTTTTTATGGAAGTCCACTGAGGCGCCTCAAACGATTCCTCAGTCTTACACCAATATTCTTAATATCAATTCCTTTTTTAGGTAATAACCTAAGTCGGTTCCTAAATGCGGATCCTGATCTAATCTTGGAAATTCGACAAGCACATATAATAAACTAAAAAAAAAGTACACGGAAGACCAATGACCTCTGAACGTAACAATCGCAATTATATTACTTCTGAAGTTTCAAAGATCAAGTCAGCAAAGGTGTGAAAACAATTTTTTCGAAAGTTTAAAAGGTACATTTTACAGAAGAAACAGTTGAAATGTTCTTCGAAATTTGCTCTTGCAGAAACCAATCGGTGGAGCCCTTTCTCGAAGTTATACGAATTCCAAAAAGGTTTGCTAGAACCTGAGTGTCTGAATATGCCTTTACACCCCAAAATGTTCCTGAAATGATAAAATGCCATTTATTGACTTTTATTTGTTCAATCAAAATCTTCAAATCAAACAGATCCATTCCCGAAATCCCTAAAACAAGACCCTTTTCATCAATGTAATTAGTGCAGTTTATAACGCTTCGGTAACAATCTAAATAATGAGTACAAGCTCCTGTGGTTAAAAACGTGACAAGATTGTTTGCCAAAGCAGAAAACCGACGACTTTTTTCATTGAAATTGCCTACGAATTCCCATTTTGGCAAAACAACCATTCTGCTGTTTAAATAAGACCCCTCTGCGACAATGACGTTGTTTTTGCTGTCAAATTTTATGGCACTCAACCTATCCCCATTGATAATTTCGAAAACCGATGCATACCCACCAGTCAAATCAATGTTGATATTCTTCAATATTTGGAAATGAGATCGACTGACCCCCGCGCTTAACTGAAACAATAAGATATACTAAAAAAATTATGTAAAAGGTGCACCTTTCCTTTAAAACGATTATCGACAAATATGTTAACATGACCGCACTCGGTATTGAATTGACATATATCAAGATAGGCAAACAGATAACATTTCCAACCCCTGGAATCGTATATAAAAGCCTTGCATTTGACAGACCCACATGCAAGAGCACATGCGATGGAGTTGGGTAATATAATGTTGGTCAAGCTTTGGGATGCACAGGACTCAATTTTCTCATAGTGAGCGTTGCCCTTGACATTCGTTATTAAAACCGTAATTGCGACGAGAAGCATTTTCGAAAAGTGCTCTGGAAAAATGAAAATGCATTGCATCATGTCGTTATTTATGAGAGACAAAGAGGAGAATAGAACTGGAGAAGAGCAAGTACGGCAACAAATCTCCATATTCTTGACAAGGGTGTCTGTTGTCTTGGGTATGAATAAGCAAAGGGAGTCTGCGTTACTCAGACCGATTTCCAAACAATATTTGATGAAATGCTTTTATTTGTGAAGACAAAAGATTCGTTCTCATCGGTTCCTCTCACAATTGCTCTGGTAGACAAAAACTTTTTTCACCTACGACTGTATCAGAGGGCGAATGCGGCGTTTCTGTCTCCGTCATTGTCCTAGAGTGAGAAATGAGACCTTTTATCTGCAGTCTCTTGTCTGAGAAAATGAAAGTTTTTATTTTAGAGAGAAACAGCGAACAATTCCGCTTCCTCTGCGCAAAATGAGACTAAACATACCTTTGTGTGAATGTGAACAATATACATTTATGATATCGTCTTGTTACACGTTACTATTATGAGAATGTTTGTAACTTTTAGGCCCAAGTTTTACTGACTGTTTAACTTTACTTAATAACCTATTCAAAGAGAATGGAATCAAAATGATCACATTTAAATCTTTATTCAATCACCACAATGGTACACAGTGAAAATCAATGAATGATTCGAGTTAACGATTGACTGTTCTAAACCCAATTAATCAAAGAAAAGGTCAATCGATCAAACAAAATAACAATCAAGAAAATGTAAACCAATAATCAATGATAACAAATAATCAATGAAACCGACCAAATGATTATTTGTTGATCACAGATATTTCAAGATGCCTTTTTATTCTTTTTTTGCAATAAACACAAAGAAAAATAACTTAGTAAAACAATCATCAGCTCAACACTTGTTGGCAATCGGTCCTTGAGATGTTAGAAAAGCCCAACCGGCTTGTAGATAAACGACCAAATCCCTTAAGACCCATCGTTAACTCTCATTTGACTCTTATTATCATCATGCATTGTTTCATTGGTGATATGAGTTAACGTGTTTGAATCAATCATCAAACTGTGCGAGTTACTTTGCACTAGACTCTTAACTAGAGGAATGAGAGAAAGAAGGGCGCACTCAGATTTCTACCGACCTATTGGTAACCAAGCACTACTTCCAAGACTTTGAATGTGAGGTTATGGAATTTGCCAGGTCCGCAATCTAGATTGATTTAGTAACTTACGTCTAAAAAGAGAATGAACGTTCTTTGATAAGAATATTGGTCGACGACTGAATAGTCATTTGACCATTATAAAAGGTAATGGAAATGGACTGCCAGAAATTTTCAGATTTGGAAACTATTTTGGAGGTCTTTAGATTAAATTGCTGATTGCTATGCGACAGGACCAACGATGGGATCTGCACGTTTATGAGCGAACCGGTTGGGCTCATCCAACGACCTGAGGACCCATCGCCATCAAAGCGATTAACAGTTTCATATTTTTTGATTATTTATTTCATTTGTGATTGGAGTTGTGATCGACTGATTCACTGTGATCACTTGCTAAATGTCTTTTCTTTTGGACTTTTGTTTTGATTGAGTACTGTTGTATTGATCAGATAATGTTCCATTGTGATTGTTTTGATCCAATCAAATTCGATCTCGTCTTGACATAAGGGAAAGAAGCAGCAAAATCCCGAGCTCAGTGTACCCAGTTTTCATAGCAGTGTAAAACGAAAAATTTTCATGACTCATAAAGATGGTCACTGGTCAGTACCAACATACCATCCACACTTACCCCTCGAATTGAGTGCAGTACTCAGAGCATTCTTTCAAAAAAGAAAAAATGGTCCGTAGATATTCACAGAGAACGACATCAGTGAATCGTTCACATGATTTTCTTGGTTTTCCATGTTTTAGGTGAGATCCAAAACAAATAAGGATTTTGGGAGCAACAGATGAGTGGTCAATACCTCCCTTTTCATTGAGACCATACTAAATTGGTTTCCTGGAAACTCCGATTGACGACTCCATCACGAAAAGTGCTTATCTTGAAAAATGAATCCTTATAAAATGAGCCAACGGTATTCATCACTTAAGAATGAAACCATTTTATAATCAATAAAAGCTGGTTCAATATCCTTCGGTAAGAGTGAACTGTTTCGCTTTCAAATAGCCACGACTTTTATGCGACCCTCATTATCTGATCCTCGACATTTTAAAACAATGTCCACGGATTCAATTTTAGGGGTAGGGTAACAATGTCAATTCGGAGATTTCGGTTCTAAAATCCGTTTAAGAGTGCTTCCTACCCTTGTGATAAATGACAGTGAATTTTAAGACGATCTTGAGTGTCCCAAATGACAGTCAACAGCTAATGAAAATAATTTGGAATTATGCGAAAAGGGTGCAGGGTAAATCGATGAGATATAAAAGGAAAGCAATCAGTTAAGACCAGAGCATTTTATCCCCGGAAATTGAGCTGCGTTCTCCGGCCAATTGGCGGTGTAACAAAGACAGCAGCGAAGACTCATGCGGACAGGCCGAAGACAATTGCCATCGATCGAACCACAACGTCAACTGGGCCCTCTCTGTCCTCAAAGACACTTCGTCACTTCCAAGTCTAAGCACTGGAAAATTCACTGAGAAGTACTTCCCAGAACAACGAGCTCCAGACACTTTGAAACAGTCATCACCACAGGTAAATGTGTCAAGGATTGAGGTGAAGGATGATGGAGGCTCCTGAAGACTTTTACCTTGGTAGTAGGAACGCTTCATCTCCGTCAATAATAAAATACCTTTGTGACGTAAGGTCGTAACAAACATTACAAAAGGGGTCGATAATCTAACGAAATAAACTTGGACAACGTGTTCCTGGTAACTATTGATTCCACCAACCCTTTGCACCGTGTTTGCACAAAAAAACGGAACGGTCTTCCTTTAAGATAATCCAATAATGAGATTGGGAAATGGTCAATCAACGACGGCAACGAAGACAGGGAAGTATGGCCGAGGTGTCTTCATTGCTTGGTTTATTCACCGGACCTCAGCGACGATAAAAAAAGAGTTCCTCTTCTTGTCCTGATCTTAACCACCAGGGCTCAGAAGTGACACATAATTCATAACCGGGAGAATGTGGCCATGGCACCGACGACATTTTACTCATTTTTACGCAGCCGCAGTGTTTCTATCTAAGAGATACCACTGCTCTCTTCTAAAGAAATATCCAACGAGAAAAATCCTCTCAAAAACCAAACAAACATTTATTTTCACCACACAATCAAGTCAAATCGTCGTGTTCTCCTTCGGGCACACTTATCCCGTGGCGCCGTTTGTAGGTCGAGTAAAAGTTGACGCCGTTCACCGTCAGCTTGATCATGCTGAACTCGATGAGAGCCCCCAGCGCGAAGAAGAGTGGCAGGAATCGGTACTTGCCAAAAACGGACTCTCCGGGGATCGACTGGACTGCCGTGCGAAGTTTGGCGATCTAAAACAAAGATAGTTCGATCAAACGAGCGCCGTTCGAAGTTGAATTAATTGGAATATTAAAACAAGTGCGATAAAAGTGAATTATGTCGGAAAACTTTACCAAAGAATTTTATTAATTAATAAGAAAAGAACAAATTAATCAAAATTGATTTTTCCGGTTCTATTTTTCGTAATAAAATTTCTTTTCTCTTTTGAGACCAAAAAAGTCCAAATTTTTAAGAATTAAAATTCTCACACTGAAAAAAATAAAAGAAAATTATAGCGGTCTTCAAAAAAGGCCGAGAGTTTTCAAACCAAAACAATATTGATTTAATAATCAAAACTTACATTTTCTCCTTCGAGCGTCCCCAATGACAGCAACGCATTTATATCATCGTTTTGTCGAACCACATCAGCGGTACTGTCTTGAAAATGCTTGGAAAACTTTAAAAAAACAAAAGGTAAATAATAAACTTCATCCGAGATAATTGTGAAATTGCACTTTAATATGAACGAAGTTTAGTGACGACCAATTTATTGAATTTTTGTGTAAGCCTTTAATTAAAAAACCGTTTTACTTCGGACTGGTCTTAGTTTCGATCAATCACTGGGTCTGTCTTTAGTCTCCAGGCAGGTATTTGAGGTTAATTTCATTAAAATTGAAGTCGCATCGTTGATGAAATCACAACCTGCAGCAAACACCGCTCGCTTTTATACGCTCACTGCTATGGAGGGGTGTTGTTCTCAAGATTATTCTTTCTAACATGTTTGAGTGAAATATTGACGAAATATTATCAATTTTGATCGGAAAACAACATTAGATTCTTCAGGACAGGGTAGTCCTACAGTCTTGAGAAGCAATTTTTTGACATATACGAACACACGGAAAATCTACTCCGCCATATCATCAGAATAAATATTAAAATGGTATCAAGAACTTCAGATACTATAAATTCCAGATTAGTAAAAGGAACAAAGAAGCAAAATTTTTACAGAATTTGTTTTGCATATTTGCAAGTCCATCCATGATTTATTGTTTTAAATCCTGCAATGAAGGAATTGGTTTTGAATAAACTCTGCACAACACACAAAAGGTCCATGGATAAGGTCCTGTCATCTCTGTGACCAATCAATGGCCGCTCTTCTTTAAATCCTCTTTCTAAGAAAATTTTTCTATATCCATTCTTGAGCTTCTTCGTCCGTGATGTGCAAGAGAGTCATCACATATAAAGAGCATTGGGGAAAGTTGATGTAATTGATTAAAAACATACAAAGAATAAGTTTTCAACATTTTCAAGTAATTTGTACATGTCACATTTTCGGAGAAGAAATAGAATCCAATCTAGCTACGACACAAGCAGAAGCTGTGATCATGACACAAGACGAACTCTCCAATGTCAGATAAGGATTGTTAAATTTATATTTATATTTCAATTGTACAATTTTGACTCGCTCTTCAATTCTCACTCACGAAAAATCGATGCATACTCTAAAATAAAAGTAAATACATATTAAAATTTTAAATATTACCAGTATATAACAATCTTCATCTGGCAACAGTTCAGCCAAACAAAACTAAATAGTCAAAGCCTTAGGTTATTTTAAAGTTGTAAAGCTACTAAACCGAAACTTTGTAAATTAGGGTAATTCATAAGTTTCCGTTCCTAAGATATGACATGCTTGCTTTGTGCATATTTATTTTGAATAAAGCTTATAATTTTTTGCTTTAATTCTATTGGCTAAAATTTTCATGCTGATTCTAGTTTATTTTGAGTTTATTTCTTCAGGACAACGTAGATCTGCATGGATATTTGTCACCTGAGCTCTTCAGCTTTAGTAGAATTTTGCTTTAGCCTTCTTCGCCCAGCTTTGTTGACATCGGGGAATATCATAGGTCTAAATAGATCTCAGTATTCCTGTAACATGGCACTAGCAAATCTTTATCGATTATGTAATATTTTATGTTGCACATTCCTTGAGAAGTGGACCAATTTTTGACATCCGTACACCGATCTTCTCCAAAACATCAACTGTTTTGTCGGTACTGTTCCTAGGGACCCAATTATGCATGTATGCAGTACAACTTTATAATCAGGCTTCAATACTTGAAATCGATTACGAAGATCTGCGTATTTAGGTAAATTGAATTCATCTGAATTCCTGAAAGTTTCCAGGATATCCATCGGACATTTGACATCAATGAGAAAAATCATTTTTTCTCAACATGTGTGATCAAAAGATCAACACGTTCGTTGCAATTTCTCAAGAGCTCACATTTCTTGTCCATGACCACAATAATATCAGTGCATCAGCAATTTCCTCTAAACAAACATTATGACGATCTGTACAAAATGACATGTTCGGAAAACAACTTTGCAATACATGCGTCATTGATTCGTCAGAAAAGTGACAGCGTCTGCAGACACGAGAATCTTTACATTTATTCCACGGTCTTACATTGATAGGAAGCGACTTTGAACCAGCTTTATGAATAAATTTGAAGCCAAAGTCACTCAAACCACCGTTATAAATCTTTTTATTCACAGGAGGGCAGAGTTTAACAGTATCAGCAATAAGATTTAGGAAATCGAAAGTTTTTCATACTGATATGCTTACCCTCCTCCAGGCATTGTTTCCAAAGATATGTACGACCTGAACCTATTCGTTGAGAAATATTGGGAACTCAATAATGAAAGTCTCTTCAGAGAGAAGTTGTTACGTGAAAGTGAAACATGATCGGTGACGGCTATTTTTCTAAAGGAGAAGGTAACACAAGTGCTACCCTGGAAAATGGTAAGCAAGTCTCATTTTGTGGAATGGAACAAGAATCGTTTACTGTTTCCTCATTAATTGTAAACTTTTATTTTTCTGAGAATCAGCTGCAAAATATATTTTTCCTCCGAAGGAATCATGTCTCACTCTAAGACAATGACGGAGACAGAAACGCCGCATTCGCCCTCTGATACAGCCGTAGATGAAAAAAGTTTTGTCTACCAGAGCAATTGTGAGAGGAACCGATGAGAACGAATCTTTTGTCTTCACAAATAAAAGCATTTCATCAAATATTGTTTGGAAATCGGTCTGAGGAACGCAGACTCTCTTTGTTTATTCATACCCAAAACAACAGACACCCTTGTCAACAATATGGAAATTTGTTGCCGTACTTGTTCTTCTTCAGCTCTATTCTCCTCTTTGTATCTCATAAATAACGACATGATGCAATGCATTTTCATTTTTGCAGAACACTTTTCGAAAATGCTTCTCGTCGCAATTACGGTTTTAATAACGAATGTCAAGGGCAACGTTCACTATGAGAAAATTCAGTCCTGTGCATCCCAAAGCTTGACCAACATTATATTACCCAACTCCATCACATGTGCTCTTGCATGTGAGTCTGTCAGGTGCAAGGCTTTCATATACGATTCCAGGGGTTGGAAATGTTCTCTGTTTGCCTATCTTGATATATGTCAATTCAATACTGAGTGCGGTCAAGTCAATATATTTGTCAATAATCGATTTAAGGGAAAGGTTAACGTTATATCTTATTTTATAGTATATTTTATTGTTTTAGTTAAACGCAGGGGTCAGTAGACCTCGTTACCAAATATTGAAGAATGTCAACATTAGCATGAGTCGTGGGCCTGCATCGGTCTATGAAATTTTGAAGGGTGGTAAATCGAATGCCATAAAAATTGACAGCAAAAACAACATCATTGTCGCAGAGGGGTCTTACTTAAACAGCAGAATGGTTGTTTTGCCAAAATGGGAATTCGTGTCCCATTTCAATAATAAAACCCTTCATTATTTCGTCTTGGCAAACAATCTGGTCACGTTTTTAATCACAGGAGCTTGTACACACTATTTAGATTTTTACCGAAGCATTAAAAGTTACTCCAATGACATTGGGAAAAGGGGTCTTGTTTTCGGCATTTTGACCACGGATCAATTTGATTTGAAGATTCTGATTGAACAAATAAAAGTCAATAAATGGCACTTTATCATTTCAGGAACATTTTGGGGTGGAAAGCCAAACAAAGAGACTCAGGCCTTAGCAAACCTTTTCGGAATTTCCATAACCTCGAGAAAGGGCTCCATCGACTGGTTCCAGCAAGAAAACATCTGCAAAAAAACCATTTCAATGTGAAATGTAACTTTTGAATTGGACAGTCGAAAAAAAGTGTCTTTATCTGTGAAAATTTTATTTATGGGTGTAATTATCATTGTCCTGTTGGGGACCATCGGTCCTCTTGCTCTTTTCCTTGGCAGTATACTTTGGGGTTGGTGAAGAATGTCTTGTAAATGATAGTTGTACTAAAACATTTTTCGTCCACGCCAACCGCCATTTCTAAGACAACTTCATAATTTCATCCTCTTAAAGTTTTTTCAGGTAATATTTTTCTATAGTCAACGTTAAGAACCGAATGGGATCAATGATCCTATTAAAGCTGTGTCGTGTTGCGCTCTCTGATACTGTTTGGCTTAGTGATACTGATAACCGAGAAAGTCAAGGAAATGTATTCATGAAAGTCAATGTTTAACCTTGTTGTACAATACTTTCGATTTGACCTTCATTGAATCCATCATCGCAGCTTTTCTGCATAATTCACAGCATTGCTCACCACAAACCCTTGTTTTCAAAGGGGTCATTTTTTGAATTCACCACTAAGTCGGATGGGAAGACTTTTCCCATTTTCATCTGAACTTTGATTCCATAAATGTGATATCCAACTTCGTACTCTTTCATTATTTGGTGGTATTGGATTTCCACCACTTGTGGATTCTACACAATCGCAATTGTTTCAGGAATTTATGATGCTCGATAATTTGTCCTCGAATAATTTAAATATTCCAATATCCAAGGCTTGTTATATGTTGTCATTCCTCTTTTTGTATGTCATTCCTCCTTTTGTTCCTAAGGATCGCAATCCTAAAAATGTTCCACAAAGTCGTCCAATCGAAGATTTCTTTGGTTTTCTTAAATCTCTTGTATATTAAAATAACTGGAGATCAAAAAAATTTGAACAATTAAAATAAAGAATACGACTTTGCTTAGAAAAATAGACACTTCGTACGTACCACAGGGTTGCAGAGGTAAAATTACAAAGTTGAGACCTGCACCAGACCATGGTCCATACTGTGAAATAGAATTTTATTAAAAAATTGCTGTCTGTTACCTTTTTGATAAAGATTAAATTAGTCCAGATGTTCAGTTCTCACGCGTTATATTTGGCTTAGTGATACTTATCAGCGTTCTCCGTTATCATAACATATATCTATGTACCTGTGACAATTTTAAGTCTCACCTCTTAAGTCGTATCAGTAAAGGTATTTAATATTTAAAGAAAACGACGTCTTCAACAGCTTTCCGAGAGGTGGAAAAGTTCAGTAGCATTACTTGTACGTCAGACGTCTTATCAGAGAAGTCCCTACTCTTACAGATCTGAGATTTTATTTCAGTATACCGAATTGTGTCTAAAAAACAGGAAATTAAGTGCATCTATGCAAGGGGAGCTCCTCATTGAACAGCAGAGAATCACAATGTCTAGACTTGAGACAGTGTAATTTGCACAAAACTTGATAATAAATCTGAACCTTCTTATTGTGGTTGGTGACGAAAAATAGATGTATTTCGATCCGCTACCTTTTCAATAAGACAACTCGTGCTGAGTGGCCGCAGAGAGTGATCTCCCAAAAATTACCAGAAGGAAAATATTCGAGATGAAATTTCATATAATTAATATCAGCAATGTCTGGGGTGATTTCCGATTTTAAGTTTTCGAGAGTAACCAATCTATTATAATAATGCTGGATGTTATGTGGATTTCTTTCACAAGATCCTGGATTTGAAATGAGTTTGATATTTAGAACTTTTCTTCAATAATGGCAATCCCCGTAGGACTGTCATGACATAAGTCTTCTGTGAAAAAATTGAGTCCAAGGCAATCGCGTTACTCTCCAGATATGAATTCATTGGACAGGATTGCGTTCAAAAATATGAAAACGTGACAGAATCAAACACGATTTCCGAATATCAATTCTCTCTCTCGTTGGAATATCTGGCAAGTTTTATGGAAAATAAAATTACAAGATTGAAGCTTTGTTATTATTATTATTATTATTATTATTTATTTTTTTCCAGAAACAGATTTTAAACTAACAACGTCCCGAATGACAGTCTAATTGTCCAATCACAGGCGTTAAACTACATTCCCATTCAGTGTATAGCCATGTATAAACTCATTACTTTTTAGAAAAAAAAACTGCAGTGGAAATGGTAAGGTCTTGTTTCGCTTACCCCATGTATTCTGGCACAACATTAAGGATGCACTTTATTGATATTTTGAGCGCTTGTTCATGAACGTGTTGATTAACGGAGGATTGTACCTTGAATTTTGCCATGAAAATAATATTAACAAGCCCTTGCTGTTTGGCTCTAACGAACAATATCAACAATGAACTAAAGTAACCTTTAAGTGGATAAGTTTGTGTGGTGGTTGTGGTAGCCGAAAATTATTAAAATTCATTTCATTTTCATTTGTCAATTTTACATCTTTTTTTGTTACGGTTTTCTTAGTAATTATGTTACGGTTATATTAATAATAATCCAGCTAAGGTTTTACGTTGAGAGTATTTCATCCATCTAAGCCAAACTAGTCCCTTAAATGTACCTATTTCATATTTGGATTTCCATATGACACGAAGTGATTAAAACAGTGAAGATTCTTCCCTTATTCTTTCTTTTTATTTAGAAGGCCTTGTGTTTGATGATCATTTATGGTGACCATTACTTTGCTTATGGAGACGCTCTCTTACTTTATTCATCTTATTTAAACACAAGTACGTTGACAGTATTCCCCCCAATTATTTCTCCATTTTCGGTATATTTAATTCCAAATAATTACTAAAGTTTCATTTTTGAAATTGCACTTGAACCTCAGTCCGTTGGCAGTCAGGAAGAGTTCACAAAGAAAAAAAAATAAGACGAGAAAAAATCACTAAAAGATGTTGATAGTTCTTCTCCATCTTTTGTTGTTATACCATTTTTATATTTGGTTTTAATTCCAAATGACTCTCCATGGTCAACTAAAGACAGTTTGTTTAAATTCTGTTTCACTCTTTATTTAAATAATTAAAAATCACTTTCACCACACGTCTTAGTTTTTATTTCCATTTTTGTGTAAAAGTGGAATGAGAATTGGACAGAAACAATTTTACATTCACAAATCGATACCAGTCCGCTGTTCAAGTTTGAGCAATTCTGGTTGAATAAAAGCAGTTTTAGAAAAAAAAGTTTTTTTAAATAGGAAATAAAAATCTAAAAATTTTAATGGTGTAAAAAATATTTATGTAAAATTAATATCATCAAATTCGGTGGGGCATTAAAAAAAGGTGAACGTATTTTTCTATTATTTTCAATATTATGTGCAATTTTTAAAAATTGGTTGTTGCTGGAAAATGAGCTGCAGGGATTGAAACAAATATTCAAAAAGCAAAAATAGCACTAAAACAGATTTTGAAAATGCCAAATGAAAAAATAAACAGAAAATCTAAAACCGAAACGCAAAGAAACAAAACAAACAGTTGAATATTTGCTGTTGGAAAAAAAGATAAGATTCGATATTAAATTGTTTGGAGTATAATTTAAGAAAACAGAAAGAAAAGAAAAAGACTTGATAAAATTAAAATAAAATAATAAAGTAAAAATATTTATATTTTGACTAAACTTCGTCTAATGAAGCTTTCTTGAAATCTTTTGAAAAATAAATCTGTAAAAATATTTATTATTATTATTATTATTAATTTTATCGGTAGATTTGGATATTATGAAACGTCTAATTATAATTTGATCAATATAACAGAGAATTTAAAATTCTTTTGAAATAGAAAAAGAACATCACTCTAAATCAAACAAACATTTAATTATTATTATCAAAATACAAATCAAAAAGGAATTGATTTCAAACCATTGTAATTGATTTTTCATTCACTTTGCATTTATTGTGAGAGTTGACTTGATATTTTAGTTTAAATGATTTTGATCTCTTACTTTAATCTTAATCAACGCTGAAATCGGAGGTCTTTTTATTTATCTTTTTGATTGGAAATAAACCTCACAACATTTTTGTTTTGAATAAAAGAAACCAAATTACAAACATTAAAACAAAGAAGATAAAAATAAAATATTAATTAAGCACTCATATTTATTTTAATTAATGAATTTAATTGGTGATGGTCTTGCAGCTGACAATCTTTTCTTCATTGCAAGCAGCCATGACGGTGACGACCAC
>JBBMKC010169896.1:0-15401 GCA_037834085.1 Bipalium vagum | reverse complement strand
CTCCATAAGCTCTTGCTCTTTTTCTTTAAAATTGTTGTTGGCTGGTGCTGGGACCTCCTTTTCTATGGATCCCAACAACAGTGAAAAAAAAGAAATGAAGTGGTCGTCCACCGAAAATTGCGGTGTAATCAAATAAGAAATGGTTAGCAAAAATTTGAATAATACACGTGGAATTGGTCAAAAATCAGTTGGTAAAATCTTGAAATGTCCTCAGCCGTACATCTAGTGCAGTAATTCTAACTTCTATAAAGATGGATAGATAAGTTATAGCTTAGTCGAACTTGTGCTTAAAATGCAACATTCGTTACATTTTGTAAACTGGCCAACATAAAAGCACCATAGAGAACATATGGTCACGGATAAAATGAAAATTTCCAATAAGGAATAGAACATCAAAATTAGGGCATATCTTTTGGTATATATATGCAGACGAATAAATGCGAATGACTTGTGGGACAAGTTTATATCTTTTTGTTCTTATTGGTAATATGAAAATATTAATATGTAATAAACATAGTGTTGTACAGTTTTATAAATAAAAATGTGTTTGATAATGAAAATAGTCAATAAAAATAGTTATTATAAAAAACCTTCAAAGCGACCTTGACTTGTGTAGATTACGAACTAAATTTTAACCTAATACACATACATAATATGTAATTGAAAAACTTTATTATTTTATTATTATTTATCTAGTTATTTAATTAACTAAAGAATTAC
The DNA here is from genome assembly GCA_037834085.1 of Bipalium vagum. Taxonomy (NCBI): domain Eukaryota; kingdom Metazoa; phylum Platyhelminthes; order Tricladida; family Geoplanidae; genus Bipalium; species Bipalium vagum. Next base: position 14,681 of record JBBMKC010169896.1, on the reverse strand, counting down.
AATTAAATAATTAATTAACTAACTAATTAAAACAATTTTCATTATAACTATGGCAATTTTTATTTACTTATTTTTCTCAGCAATTGTTTAAATACATTATTAAGTTCAATTTTTAATGGTTCATTTTTAAATTATCCGTTTTAAATTTTTGATGGGGGTAAATTTTTTTGGTAATTTGAATTTAAACTTTAAACATTGTGATTTTTATTAATATCGTACAACTCTAAAATTATTTAAAATTGTTGCGGTGATTTATGAAAAATTATTTAATTGTGATAAATAATTATGAATTCAAATTTTTCTTAATAGTTTGAAGATTTATTAGATAAAACCAATTTTTTAAAATAAGAAGTTTGAAAATTTTATTTTTTAATTTTTTTAATTTAATTTTTAGATAAATATATCAAATTTGAAATTTGCGAACGAGGTCTGTATTGGTATAAATGATATGAATATCGTTTTAGAAATGCAGAAGGAACATGGAGGATGGCACTCTGGAATGATGGAAGTAATATTGTCATAATTATATATGATATCTTTCTCAAAAATTATTTAAACTTATATTTAATATTCTCTTTTGTGGTTTTGATTAACATGATGTTTATGCTTTAGTGTTTCATTGGCCCGTGCAGAATAATTCAAGAAAATAACGAGGATACTGTGATAAAAGCTCCTTCAGGAAATATTTACAGAGTTAACTCAGGCTTATTAGTAAAATATGATGGTGATTATTTTTTTGTTGGAATTTCTAACAATCTTCTCTGTTAAAGGTGGACAGTATAAAGATGGTGATATTGTGCGGATAATTCCAGATGCAGAAAGATTGAAAAAAATTCTTTCTGGTGTTAAAATCTGGCAAGACAGTATGAGAAGCCTGGTCAACCAAAAAGTAGAGATTGTTCAAAGAAAACAAGGTGACAATTATGAAATAAGATTTAATAATGAAAACTGGATTGTCACTTCGAAATGCTTCACAAAATCCAATGATGGAAAACGTTAATTTTTCAATTTGTTTTAATAATGATTTTTAATTGATGATATTTATTTATTAATTATTTTGTATATTATTGATTATTTTTGAAAAGAAACTAAATAATTTTTTTTATTATTTTATTACTATTTATTGATATTTTTAAATTTTATTTATCTTCATTATTATTTTTAGTGAAAGAAGGAGACAAAGTGATATTAATATCAGACATAAATAAAATGAAAATTCTTCAAGAAAATCACGGTGGTTGGTGTAATATAATGTCTGTTTTAGCTGGAAAAGAGGTTACAATTGTAAAAATTCTTTCATGTGGAGATTGCTATATATCTGGACTTGGTATGATTTGGCTCATTAATTCAGAAGCCATTGATAAATCGATAATGGACACTTCAGCTCAAGGTGACAATTGGTTTAAATATAAATGTCAATGTAATTAGTTACAGAAGCTGAGATTTTTAAAAAGGGAGACTTTGTTAAGATAAGCAATGATATTTTAAAAACTAAAGCTCTTCAGGAATTTAATGGAGGATGGGTTTCACAGATGGAAAAATATGCTGGAATGATAGGTGTTGTACACAATATCTTACCTACAGGAGTTGTTATTGTAAAAGTTAATCAGAAGAAGTTTGCATATAATCCAAAACTTTTGATTAAGACCAGAGGTAATGCTTTTTAGTTGTGATTTATATTTTGTTTTCCTTTTGAAGTAATAAAGTCAATTTAAAATAATCTATATTAAATTAATTAATAATTTTTAAATATATCAATATCATTTTTGTTTTGGTGATTTTACGAAGTAAGTTTAATGCTTTAATATTTTGTGAGTAATTTGATGAATATCTATGAAATCTGTAAAATGATAGACAAAGTGCCGAACAATGGTTATATATAATATTGTATGATTTACGAATTTCATTATGCTAAAACCACATCACAGGTTACAAGATCAACTGACGTAATCCTTCCGGATGTTGTTGATGTCCGAAAACATGAGATGGTTTTTTTTATTTAATTTCTTAGTGATATAGGTTACCATTTGCAGTTATTGACTTTATTCTGGCATCTATTGAAAAGGATATATTAAATACAAGAATTTTTGCAGTTATCTACTTTTTTGAGGCGAATGAAAAAAAAATTATTAAATCCTACCTTGATATTATTATTGTTTATCGTTTAATATGACAATCGTATCTATGGATTTTTATTTATTGATTTAATATAATGTTTATTTAAAGTCACTGTTTCAGATAGTTATTACCAAGTTCAGAATTTTAAGTTTTATATTTTATTTCATTTAAAATTGTTTAAATCTTGGGTTTTAAGATCATATTAAGTTATTCCATAATTAATTGGAATTTTTGCAATCTTTGAAAGACTACTAAAAGTTCGATGAATATATTAATAATATATATTGTTTTTATAAATATAGATTTTTACCGATCTTTGCTTTGATATATTTGAAGACTTAAAATCTTATATTTGTTTTTCTGTCTTTTTAGAGTACTTGACATGGAAATGCTAAAGGAACATATTCGAATTATTTTGCTGTACGGATATAATAAACCCAAGAACATGACCACAACAACAAAAAAACCAAGTATATAGAAAATCATTTATTAGTATAAGTCTATGGTAACGGTGATTTCAAAAAATTCTGTCAAAATAATTAACAAAAAGTCTTATTAAGTGTTTCGGAAGATATGGATGGAATTATTTACTTTGAAATAATAAATCAAAACCAAATAATTATTAAGGAGGTTTATCGTAATCAGCTTAATAGTTAGAATCAGGCAATAAAAGAGAAACGATCAGCTTTGATAAACAGAACAAGAATTCCGTTTCATGTTAGAGAAACTAGTTAATCTTAGAATGGGAAATAATGATTCATCCATCGAATTCGTTAGACATTACATACAAGACTATTGCCTGTTTCGGAGTCTACAAAATTATTTAGAAGGACATTTCCATGGATACAAAAGATGAATTAGAATTTTTTCCCTGAGTGCAGGCCAAAGGAATTTTATAGAAGAAGTAATGAAACGATACCAGAAAGATGGGAAAAGACAGTACTAAATAGAGGAAAATATTTAACTAAATAAAACTTATCGAAAAAATTCTTATTTTGTTTAAAACAAAAGGAAAATCCACATAATTCGTGGAATGACCTAATATTCTTCATTCAAACAATGGTTATTACAAACAATCTTACCAAAATATATTTTGTTAATCTAAAGTGTCAGTTATATTATGCTAATAAATGGGAAGCATATTATTTATCTCTTACATTGTGTATATAAAACAATTACATTATTTCAAGTGTTAGTTGAACGCTGAGCTACATCCCTCGACTAATTTTCAATTTATCTCACATCACGCATACATTTTGTAGGATGTCAGTCAACATGTACCTTGTTCAAAATGCGTTATAATCTAAATAAAATATAAATTCGTGTCTATTTTCTTGTCAGATTGATCAGGATTTTAGAATTAAGATAAAATTTGAAATATTTAATGTTCTTAACATTCTTAAGTGTAAAATTTACAAATCTTTCGTGCTCGATTTAATTGGAATACACGATTTTTATTCCGTTATTGTTTTGTGATACCGTGAAATAGCTATATTAGCAAGTCGAAAAATGTCAAAAATAAAATAACTTGCTAATAAAACATATACAGAATGTGAATGTTTCGTAAGATACAGATGTTATGGTTATTTTCCCTAAAGATTTTCCTATCAGGAACATGACGTTTTGGAAATCATTCAGCCTACAATCACTTAGCCTTTATAGAATTTGCTGTCTCACAAGTATTAAGAATTCCTTCCTTTCTCTCTTTTTTCATTAGCTAATGAAACACTTGGCGCTTTACGGAGAACTCAGCTCGAATGCATGTAACTGAGCTAAATACTAAATTTAATTCTCCTGTCACCACCTATTTCTCCTTTCATTTAGCTATCTCACAATGAACTCCTAGTAGCTCCTATTGATGAAAATGAGATAAATTAATGTTTTATTTATTATTAGTAGGATGGTCAATTATGATTATTATTATTAAAATACGATAATAATAAATTAAAAAAATCAGTACAATTTTTTTAAAGTAAATCTATTTATTTAAGTGCCTAATGTAGACAAATATAGCTATCTTATCTTTCCCATTTTCATTACAACAAAATATGAAAATAATGAAGTTTATTTTAAGAAAAAGTGTATTTAAATTATAAAATATAAATAAAAAAAAATATAAAAATGTAGTAATATTAATAATTATAAATATATCTTTAAAATAGGTTTTACAATTAATAAAAGCAAAAAATATTCTTATTATTAAATTTATTAATTTTTCTAAGAAAAATAATTGTAAGTAGTTTCATAAATCTCCATCTTTAAATTTAATTATTTCTTAACACAACAGAAACGAATAAAAAAAGAAAATTTTCCGTCGGAGATATTGTTCAGGTAATAAACAATGAAACAAAAGTGAAAGAGCTCCAGAAGAATCATGGGGGATGGACGAAAGCCGTTGAATCGGCATTAGGTCGAAAAGGACAAATCATTAATATAGATCTGAAAGGTAATTTACAAGTAAAAATAGTGAAGAATACGGTGGCTTTAAATCCAGAATGTGTTGAAAAAGTCGAATCAGATACAGATTCGGATTCAGGTACATTTACCAAAAATTAGTCCAAAATTACAACAATAAAAATTAAGATTCTTTGGATTTACTAAATTTCATGAAGAATTTAAAAGAAATATTTGATGAAAGTTTGATAGAAGAGTCTTCGAAAAATGATTCTGGTGAAGATTTTGTAAAACGAAAGGAAATGATATTTTTCTCTGCTATTTGCTTTGGAAATGTGGCCAAAGTTGTCGAATTAGTCGATTCAGTTGATGTACATTTACTATGAAAATTTTGAATGTCTCATGAATTACTTTAGGTAAATACCTCTAAGGATAGTGTTTATCCATTAATGGTTGCAGTGAGTGAAGGACATGAAGAGATTGCAAAATTGCTTTTGGAAAGGAAAGCAGACATTAATGCAAAGAATAAGAATGGTGACACGGCTTTGCATATTGGCATAATGAAAAATCATTTGAATATTTGTTCATTGCTCATTGAGAACGGAGCTGATATAAACATTTACAATAATAAAAGATTGACACCGATATCATTGGCTGCTGCGGTGGGTGCCAATGATATTCTTAAAGAGCTACTGAAAATGCCAAATGCCAATTTGAATTTCGAAGTAATTTCTCACATATTTTATAGATAATTTTACAAAGATTTTTCTAAGCTGAAATAGTTAATGAGAAAATTTTTGTGACTTATTATTAAATATTCAATTTGCAAACGAATAATATCAATTTTCAAAATTACTTATTTATTAAAGATTGGCGCTAAATATATTACCATTTTTTACAGGTTTGTGCAGAAATATATAGAAAAATATTCAAAATAAATAGAAAATTATTCAGAAATATATAGGAAAAAAAATCGATTTTTTCTATTTAAATTTGATTGCATTTTAGTCAGCCAAAAATATCAGCTGTACGGTTGCACTTTATTTAGTGTACATTTCCATTATACTGTATATTTCTGAAAATTTTTCTATATATTTCTGAATATTTTTCTATATATTTTTGAATATTTTTCTATATATTTTGAATAATTTTCTATATATTTCTGCATAACCCTGTAATTGGTAAATCAGAACTTTTTAAATTTCACTCAAAATAAAATTTATTAATCAAAATAAAAATATAAAAACAACATAAAAAATCAATTTCTAAAAATATTATGCCATTTTCAACTGATGAAGGATGCATTAATATTTTCGGTATCAACCCGAGTTTTTAAATAAAAATTAAATTGTTAGTCATTCGAATATGAAGGATGATACAGAACTTTGTGGAATAACTCTTAAGTTCTGAAGCGTTATTTGTGCTACAAGTGGTCGAATGTGTCGTACAGATTAATTGCTTTCAGTTGACCAGTGGTAATTTTGATGAATTCTGTGAGGGACGTACCACAAGTTGAATTGTAATAATGTGAATCGAATGAGTTGATTGATTTGTCTTGTTTGGAGATTGATCAGTGTGAACAGGTGGCGATGGGTGATTCCAGTTCCTTTATTTACAATTTTTTAAACACAGATCACATTAATCATCGAAATATAGTCCATTAATGTCTATTACGCGAAGCCATATTTCTGCCAATTGCTCAATTCCATGGCGATACCACGCACGTTTTTTGAGGCGAAGAATTCGGCTATTCCATTTTTGAGCTCTTCCTCTGAGCTAAAGCTTCTCCCTCTTAAAAAATATGAGAGAGACAGAAACATATGATAATCAGAAGGAGAGAGATCTGGGCTATACGTTGGGCGGGGGATGACTTCGATGTCTTGCAGTTCCTGAATTTTCCGCTTCACTATTGGTGATGTATGAACTGAAGCATTATCATGCTGTAAGAGTGCTCTACCGCGATTCAACAATGCTGGGTAACGAGTGCTCAAAGCCTCATGAACTCGCTGCAGTTGTTCAGCATAAAGGTTATCATCAATAGCTCGACCATCTGGAACAAGTTTCCAGTGCACAGGACCCTGGTAATTTTACCAAACGCACAATATCAATTTCTTTTCGAAGCGATCTGGTGAAACTACTTGCTGAGTTGGCTGGTCAGACAGAAGCCACAGCTTACCTCTACTAGAATTACGGAAGAAAACCCACTTTTTATCTTCTGTAATAATGCGTCTCCAAAATTGATTGTCTTTGGGATTCTAGAGTAATTTTCGGCCAAGATCAACTCGTCGCTTGGCTTAATTATCTGTCAATTCGTGGGGAACTCGGAGTGAATTTTAATTAACAAATCCATGTTATGCAGATGACAAACGATGGTGATTTGAGAATACTTGAGGTCCTCTGACAGCCTTCGGGTGCTTGTACTGGGCTTGTACTACTAGGGAGCAAAACTCTTCTTTGTTCATTACCGATGGTCGACCTGAACGTTCTTGATCTTCAAGACTGGTATCTCTCTGATTAAAGGGACGAAACCACCACTGAGCCGTATTTTTCTTGAGGCAAATCCTTGCCTTCCACGTCGCAAATTTCTAGAGTCGCAGCTGCAGCTGAAAGGCCTTTTTCCAATAATGACGTAATAGGACCTGAATTACTGCTTTTCCTTCAATCATTTTAAATGTAAAAATAAGTGAATGGATTTTTAAAATTTTAACTTTTAAAATGTAATTACATTCCCCTTTTCACGGGCTTTTAAATGATACCAAATTTGTCATATAAATATTAAATGATATTGTAAAGCAAGAACTTTAAATAAATAAAAACATGAATAATTTTTGACTCAACCTGACATTGCCAGACTCATCTGGATATCTATACAGACTCATGTTTTTATGTTTATTTTTAAATATATGCGCTATTTTTTATGTTTAGTTGTGACTTCAAAATATAAAATATTTTAACTTAATCTAACAAAAAATAATTGAAATGGTATCTTTTTTCCCTAATAAATTTTTGAACAGGAAACAAAAACTATTTTTAACAAAATATTTGAAATCTTTTTTTTAATAAATAAAGATGTTTTAATTTATATTAATAAAATTGATTCACTGTCCAAAGTGATACTTGTGGATACAGTCCGTGACTCTGACCATCTTAGGGATAAATTTGGATCATGTCTAGAACAAAACAAGGCGGTTGTTTAATAATCCTCTTAAAAGCACATTCGTGTCAGGATACAAGGATCAAGTCATCCAGAATGCTAGAAATAGCTCATATTGAGTGCACCCACAGCCTTCGAGTACATTTAATAAACTAGATGAGAGACTTAAAGCCTCATCTTACATCATAGCAATCATATTAGGTGAATTGGCTGTTGGTCAGAGAAATAATGTTGATTACCCTTAATAGAAACTCCTATAAGGATGTGTTGTTGCTGACCAGCTAGACAGCAGCCCATACGAGTGCAGGAACAGTTAACTTAAAGTTATTAATGAGAATAGGGTAAAAATTGAAAGAGGAATAATAGGGATATGAGACAATCTAGTAATAGAAATAAAGATCCATCACCTCAATAGAACTCAGCAGATCTTTCAAAACTAAAAATATATGAATGTCAGAAGATTCCAACTATTCTTGATGATTTCAAACAACCACAAAAAAGAAGACAATGAAGTCAAAATCTATCCAAACAGAGAAGCTACAGGAAAAGAAGCATTATGCTCCAAATAATAGGTATGTGATTCTTCAGCATTCTTTATGGGCACCAGAACCCCGGATTTCGATGCTACAGGGCTAAATAAAATTGTTTTCCGTTGACAACAATGTGTTCAATCAAATGGATGTTATTTGACACTTTAGAAAAGTCGAATAATAAAGGAATAAATTTAAGAAAACTTAAATAAAATATATAACGATGAGCAACATGAGTATATATTTATTAAAGTTCATAAATTAATTGACTAAAATATTTCCTTCATTTTGTTGTGATCTAAAACATCTTTTATTCCATGAGTCCAAAGTGTACTTTAGAAAATCTTGTCTAATTTTTTTATATGAAAGGTTTATTGTCAAGAAAATTTCGAAATTCCTTAAAATTTGTTTTATTTTGTTGTATTATCATCCTAAGACGTAAGGACAAACTCAGTATTAATCAATAATTTTTTTTGAGTAATAATTAATAAAATAAGTTAACCTAATAATTTTTATTCTGAAAAGATTCATATTTTTCATAACTTTTTATATCATTATTTTTTTTATAAAATTATATTTGACTTATTAAAAATAGCCAATTCGAATCATTCTTCTAATAACATAGGTCACGTCCATGTTGCTAACCAATTAAGTCGGTGAACTTTGAAATATAATAAGTGAAGACTATATAGCTGACTAAAAATATAATAACGTAACTATATTGTTTACAAATTGTCCTTTTACGAACATCCTTTACGATATTCAGTATGGTCTCAAAATTCTGATTTGATTTTAGAATTCCGATGGTGACACTCCACTTCATTTGGCCATTGGCAGATATCAGATTGATACCGTCAAAACGCTACTTCAAGCTGGGCCGGATATAAAATGCTTCAATAAGAGACAATTTAGTCCATTTCATTTAGCAGCTTTGCGAGGCTACCAAAAGTAAATTGAATTGACATATAAATCTGTGAGATCAAATTCACTTTATTTTGTTGAACTTAATAATATAACTCATTATTTTATACTTATATAATATCTTATTGATTGGTTATTTCTTTTATATTTTACATAAAAATTCTCTTTCCATTTGAAACCTCATAAAAATTCACAGATTTTTATTTCTCAAGGTTATTATTTATTAATAATTATTTTTAAAGTTCTATTTTTAAAAATATTTTTTGTATATGTTCTCTATGGATTAAATTAAATATGAAACTTTTTCCATAAATGTAATTGATCGAAATGTTTTCAGTTAAACTTAATTTTTTTACATTTTATCATTTTTTGCAACTTGGGTTTTTTGAGATGATAAGGAATAAAGTAAAGTTTTTCGTTAGAGTACTATACAAGGTGGGAAACTGGGCCCAGAATTTTTTCGAGAACTGTTAAATCCTGAATGTAAAAGCATAATTCTACTTTAACTTGAAAATATTGATTATACCATTTTAATAACAAATAACATTTCAGATATAAATTTTGAGGTAAGCGGATGTTTAAGCTTGTTAAAATTAACAATTTTGATTGCCTGCTTCTATGGAATACGCATGATCGATCTATGTTAAAAAAAGCTGATCTAAGAATTTTCCAAGAAACTGAGGAGGTGGTGATAAGAAGTGTTAGACAACGTGAACCTTGAGTTCAAATGTAAATTTTAGTATGACAACGATCTGAAGAACCATTCAACATGACCTAAGATACAAAGATTATTGGATGAAGTTGCATCAGATGATCTATGACAAGATGAAGACTAAAAAGATTCTGGTCATTCTCACTTCTTGACTAACGATAAGCTTCATTTAAGATCACTATGATTTCTAGTGTCTCCTCCCTTCATTTCATTTCTTAAAACTTGTTCCATCTACATATCCAAAAAATTACTGATAAGTTCTTTGGGTTTCTTTTTAATTCTAGAGGTTTGTCATTAGCTCTCATTAAGAAGTTCGGAGACACTAAAAAATATACTAAAAATCTAAGTATCAACAATAATTCTTTTTACGATTTTTTCATTCTATTTTATTAAAACTTTTTAATTCAAAGTTTTAATGATTTCAATATCTTCAGACCAAACGAAGAATTTTCAGTGACTTACCTTTATAAATCTTTTTTTTATTTTCTTTCTAATTCGCCACCTGATCTTCCGATATTCTAAAAATTTTTTTTTGACAAAATGTTAATTAGTAAATTTTAGAACTTTATTAATTATTGTGCCCTTTAATTTTTATTTTAAAACCTTTAAATATACTTCTCTTGTAAATTTTACATTTTAAAATTACATTTAAACTTTAATTTTTTTAAAAAAATAGCCTAAAAAATGAATCAGTTGAATATTTTCTTACTACCAATATGACACAGGTCGGCATGAATCTCCATCACAAATTCACCAATATATCTTTCTGGAATAATGATAAGATTTCGTTCGCTTCTTGATAAGTACAGCAAGTCATCGATGACATCCAAGCTATCTCTCAAATGATAAAAACTGTTATTCTTCAATTCTTCTGAGTATTCTCTCCTCCCTTCTGAAAGACATTGAATAAATCCAGATATCAGTTTATCGGCCTTCTGTTCGCATCTTATTCTTTCCAATTGAGGAGTAATATTATGAACGGCACTGATGTGTTTTGATTTTGGCTTCTCAATCTTGGCTTGTTCATGCTTCGTTTGACATTGAGTGACACCACATGGGAAATTCTGAATAGGCCATCAGCGTTACAATGATCTTGGCCTTTTCTGTATTTCAATTCAAAATTATAATCTGATAGATTGGCTAGCTAAGTTTGAAACTGTGGACTAATTGGGTTCTTCGTGGTGTTCATAAAAACCAAAGCTTTATTATCCGTTCTCACAATGAATTGTTTTCCATATAGATACTGCTTGAAATGGAGAACAAATTCATAGATTGATAACAGATCTTTTCTGGTGACACAATATCCAAATTCATGGGTAGATCTAGAGGCATAAGCAATAACTGTTTCACTTCCATTGGCTTAGCCCAGATCTATTGACGAAAAATATTTTGAATCAGCGAATCAATCCAGCTGGGATCGGGAACGTGTATTTTTTGTTATGGCATTTACACATCTGAAATCCACGCAAATTCGGGTAGATTCATCTTTCTTTCCGACAACCACCAATGGGGAGTTCTATGCACTTTTGCATTTGGAAATGAAACCGGTATCAAAAAGCTGAGTAATCATCTCATCAACTTTAGGTTCAAGATACATTGCTTGTCTTCCTGGTGCCTGTACAATAGGTGGGCCGGTCATGATTATGTCATGTTTAGGCAATCCGGTGTGCCCAATATGAAATTAATGGGTCATGAATATTTTCCCATATTACGCAATGGTATACTGATTTGATGATTCCCCCTATCGATGTCAGATATTTTCTTAATCAAGTCTGATGACTCAACATTATCCAAAAATTCTTGGACTGCAGATTCTTCTCGACAATAATATCAACTTCGATCTCCTTTCCCTTCCAAGAGATATTTGCTTTGAACGATCCAAGTGGTCTTTCTCCTTTAGACGAAAATACGCCAATCTTTCTTTCCAATAGACGTGGATTCTGAAGTTTGTTTCAAGAATTTTCGTTCATCACAGTAACTGAGGCTCCGGAATCCCACAACATTTCGATCTTCATACCTCTTATTTTCATTCAACTCCACTGTCTGCCAACCGCTGTCTCGAACATCTCAGCATCTAGCACATTCCGATTTTGTGATGATCTTAATGGTTCAACTCCACAGACGAAATTTGAGCAATGAGGTCGGCCTGGTTTTTTCTTCATCTGATTCATAAGCATCATCTTGGTTTTGTGAATCATATTCTACTTCATGATGAATGCACATCACGAATCTTTTTGGAATTCTCGGATTTGAATTCAATATAGGGGAATGAACGGAAAAGGTGCCCATCTTTTTCACAAATCAGACATTTGTTTTTCAGTGGACAATGTATTCGCACATGATCGGCACCACCGCCGCAAAAACATTGATTCGACCACAGATATTCATCTTGTGCTTGGTAGAGAGTTGTGGAGCTTCTCATTGCTCTGAATATGTTGGTTTATCTTCTCCTCTTTGTTGTCTTCTAAATCCGTAATCTCTTCGATATTCGTTTTGTGCTTCTTTAATTATGGGAACAGATGTCAAATTTGTCCTTTGAGTAACTCGATTATATGCAGATTTATCAGCACGTTTCAGCTGAAAATCTTTGAGAAAATTTCTTGAACTGTTTCTGTATAACTTCTTTGTCTCACGACATTGACTTGAAATTCTTTCTTCTGATCCATTTTTGATTCCCGTGTTTCATATAGTTTGGCCATATCTCTAATATCTTCGACTTTGGTGTTCGGTTTCGAAACAAGAGCATCTCGAAGTCCAGCAGTTCTAGCTCGTTTTTTTAAAATTTCGGTAATGATTTCTTCTTGGGACAATCCAGAATTAAAGATGTCATTCATTAAATTCCGAATACGAATCTCAAAAGTTGCAAATCGTTCATCCGAATTTTGTCTAACTTCTGACAATTCGCAAATTAAATCGGTTATTGGTTTCTTCTCAATAAATGTGTCAGCAAACCACGACTTTGCTTCTTCTTGTGTTGTTGCTTCTGTCTTGAAACTCTTCCATAAGATTGAGGCTTCTTTGGATAATAGTAAATCAAATACGCCGACCAGGTATAAGTCATTTATACTGAGCCATTCCTCAGTATCTTTCAACCATCTTTCGGCTTCAGTAGAGCTTCTGTCGTTATATCGTTTGATTTGAAATCTCAAAATGTCCTGCGCAATTTTTGGTAACGCATCTATGAATAATTTTTTTTAATGCTTCTGGTTACAGCATGTACATTTTCGGTATGGTCGCCAGTTAGTTCTTCTTTACTACACATTGAAGAGACGTCAGAGTTATAAAAAGTATTTATTCAAACAAATCATGATTACGTAACACTCAACTGACATAATTATATATTAATAATGAAGTAATAAAATAGAAAAAGAGAAAATGGAGACATTCTCAAAAAACTATCTGTAATGATTCTTAAGCTTTTAATTTTGATATTTTATAAATAAAATAAATATAAAAAATTATCTATATAAATTCAATCATTTATTATTGTGTTTCGAAAACAATTTTTATAAAAATCGGACTAATTAGACTTTATAATACTTAAAATATTGATTATATAAAATTTTAAAGGTGACAGTATCTTAAATGCTAATAAATAATAAAGTACTAATAGAAACAAAATTATTTTATTTTTATTTTTTTATTTTCATCTTTATTTTAACATAGAATTCTTGAAATGATCCTTGAAAATGCTGGTCCTGACATTATAAATCTTCAGACATATGATAAGTTTGCTGCTATACACCTTACTGTTATAAATGGTCATCAGGAGTGCTTAAAACTTCTTATCAATTATAAAGCTGACATGAATATAAAAAATGCAAAAGGTCAAACTGCTCTTCACATAGCTGTATCTCAAAAAAATGTAAGTTGCCTGAAAATATTAGTTGAAAAAAAAGCAGGGATCGATGTAACAGATGAGGATGGAGATACACCTCTTCATTATGCACTTCAGATGTATCATATTGAAAACGAAATAGCTAACGGTAAATAACAAGAAAATGATTATATGTTGTTTAGGAATTTACATTTAGGTGCAATTCATTTATTTCTGAAGGATATTTCCATGGAAAATGTTCCAAAAAAGACATCGTTTAAAACTGAAGACATTGCAGTGCTTTTGGTGAAAAGCGGTGCACAAATTGATATTAAAAATAAAAGTGGAAGGACTGCAATGGATATTTGCGAAAACAACATTTTGAAGGCGGAATTATTGAGTCTTAAGAAAGTTAATGGAAATGTAAGTTTTTAATTTTAATAATTTAAATTTTATAAATACTCAAATTATATATCAGACAACTTGTGTTGAAATAGCACAAAATATACTAGTTGTTTGACTTTTGTCAAGAGGTCTCTAACCAAAATAGAAAATAATAAAATATTTTTATAAATATTTTGTATGTTGTAGATTTGTGTTATATATTCAACAAATATATTCGAACAAAATTTAATGGTCGTCTTATCTCGAAGCGAGGTGATGTAAATTGGCATCCAAGGTCGTGTGACTTGACGCCGCTAGATTACTTTCTTTGGGGTTATCTTAAAGATAAGGTATACGTCAATAAACCCCAAACCATTGATGAGCTAAAAGAAGAAATTCGAAACAGAATGGCTGAAATTTCCAAGGGCCAATACCAAAATGTCATAAAAAATTCATAACAAGAGTCAATCTGTGCTTGTACGGGCAAGACACTCATTTGTCGGATGTCTTGTTTCACAAATAACTTCATCGCTCGTATTTTTGAATAAAGTTAAATCGGTTTCAAAATGTTGTAAAAATGCATATTTTATTGATAAATTAAAATGTCAGTCCTTTATGAATGAGCAATTATAGTTATATAGTGATAGTTAT
>JBBMKC010169789.1:0-15401 GCA_037834085.1 Bipalium vagum | reverse complement strand
ATTACATGATTTAAATTAGCCAGCACTTATTTAATCTTTATTTTTCGCCAAAAATTTTAATTACAGAAGTTTTTAAAGATGAGAGTCGAACCTCAACTAAAATATGCTAGTAAATAGATTGTATAAAATAATAATATTACTATTATACCATATCAAAGTAACTTTCGCTAGTAATCGATAAATCCTCACTTTAAATTGTTGTGCTCTATTGTCGGTATACAGAGTTAAACCCGATTTGAATCAAAAGCAATCACAATAAAACTTTATTGATGCGCAAAACTGCACAGAAATCTCAACCACTCCCGCAAACAGTATCAGTTAACGTCTAATAAGCACAACGTTAAAATGTTCTAATGTTCGCAAAATATGTAAAATAAAATATTTCGAGAACGCTTAAATTACTTGGGAAATCCTAGAAATAATTAGATAAATATTAAGTTGTTTTCAAGTTTAAAAATAGTTTCTATACTTCACATAGAAACTGAAGTAAAAAATAAAAATTATAAACTCCAACTGAGGAGGTTTTGAATAAATCAATTATTTCAAGAGTTACAAAAAAGAAAGAAATTTCTCTAAAAACTGCAGAGAAATTGCTATTTTCAAATTACACCGTTTTTACTTCTATTTTGACAACGTTAAGGTTATTTTTGACATTGTAAAAGTACATTTTGACAAAATGTTAATTAAAGAGGTAAATGTTCATAACGAAAAAAAATCTAAAACTTCAATTAGAAATACATTTATTCATTAATAATTTCCTTTTCCAAACATCTTGGAATGTATGAAGCCATATTGCGATAGAAATCGGAGGAATCTTCACTTGGCTTGCCCTTATTCCATTAAAGATTCTTTATTTTCTGGTCTCTCTCGTCGTAAAAATTCCTTCCATTTTGAAAATAAGTTTTCAATGGTGTTTTAAAAATGTAAGTATGGGGGAAAATAATAAACTGAAATCGTTTTCCTCTCAAATCAATATCCTTACTCTTGTAGTTTTATTTATTATTATTCAATTATATTCCATTTTTTAAAATTATGAAACGGAATTATGTTCAGATTTTTCTGAGTGAATTATAAAGGCTCATCTAATAATCCGGGGATCTTTTTATTTTTGTCTTATATTTTTCTGTTTTCGGTTCTTTAATTTCACTATCTAATTGACAATTTAATAATTGATTGGGACATTTTTAATCGGTATTATTGTTATATTAACAGTTTATTAACAATTTGATATTTGATGTTTTTTATCTGAACACTCAATTGACAATTTTGTGATCGATATTATTTTTATCTGAAAAATGTATTGACGGCTTGATAACTCAGATCATTGTTATTCTGTTTGTTGCTACTGTACTGTGGTATAAATACACGTCATTGTTTTATTGATCTTTGTTGATTACAGCCTTTTAGTGTACGGAGTCAGGCTGATTTTGAGTTTTCAAATAACTGACACATTCAATAAAAATATAATCCCAATACTATAATAATGATAATATTGTACAGACTATTATAGAGATAGGAAAGAAGGTAAATCATTATGTAAATGAGAAAACTTTTCTTAAATAGACCCATATTAATGACAGTGTAGTAATCGAACTTCTTTTTCATTGTATAATATTGATTTATTATTTGCATTAAGATTTAGGTTGGTTTAGTTTAATAATTATGCAACTTTTGATATATTTCATTGAATTTTTTTATGTATATCCAACACTTAATTAGAAAATATTTTCATTTTATTCCTCATTTTCTCTTTTCAATAATAATAATAATTATAATAATAATAATAATTAATAATAATAAATAAAAATGGTAAGATAAATTAACTATTGACACAAAAAAGGTAAATGTAATTACAGGGTGTCGGAAAAGTTTTGAAAGGCTTGTTTAAATGTAAAGATTTTATCAATACTTAACCTATTTTATAGTATTTTTATATTGTTCAATAATAGCTCTAGGTATTTACAAAAAAAGAATTAATACATCTTTTCTTTTTAGATTGCAATGGATCGCAAAACAAAGCGAGTACTTGTTTGGCAGAAGTATACAGATGGGAAAACTGTTATGGTGATTACAAGAGAGTTGAAAATTTCTCAATCGATGGTTACAAATATTCTGAAGAACTATAAAAACTCTAAGGACGTTTCTGACAAGGAAAGAAGTGGAAGACTTCGTTCAGCTCATTTTAAAAGAAACATAAAAATCAAGTGAAAGAATCCGGCGTGATCTAAGAAGATCAATGCGCAAAATGGGCCCAGACCTTAAAATTGATGAAAAGTCAATTTGGAACATTATCAAAAAGCATTTACAACTTAAGCCAGTCAAATTTCAAGCGGCTCATCTGTTGACTGATGCAATGAAGAAACAAAGATTAACAAAATGCAAAGCTTTGATGAAGCGTCTAGTGTTCGGCACGCATCAGTTGATTCTTTGTTCGGATAAGGAGTCATTTTCGATTGAGCAAAGTTCAAAAAACAGAATGATCTGATTTTATCAAGAAACATTTTCGAATCAAATTCTAAAGACAGGATTGTTCAAAAATCTGCTTACGCCAAAGGTTGGATGGTTTTGGGAGGTATCACCTTCGATGGCAAAACCCCTTAGGTTTTTGTCAAACCAAGCGTCAAAATAAAAAAAACTGTATTATCAGGACGAAATTTTGGAAAAGATATTAAAGCCATGGGCAAAAAACCATTATTCCTGGCGAAATTGGTTGTTTCAACAAGACAGTACACCGGCTCATAATGCACAAAAGGTTATTGACTGGCTAAAATCTCAGAAGATTGAATTCATTTCCCCGCTAACTCCCATGATATAAACCCGATGGACTTTTTAATTTGGAGCGTCTTGAAAGCCAAAGCCTTATCTACTTCTCACCAAAGTTAAGATGATTTGAAATCAAAACTGATTAAGGAGTGGAGCAATATCCCCGATGAAGTAATTCGTACTGTAGTCAATATCCAAAAACACCTCAGAGCTTAAAGAAAGGGCGGATATTTTGAAATATTATTGTTATTGTGTTAAGATGTTAAATTTTAATAAATTGTTTAAAATCATTTTTCTCTAAAAAATTAGATTTCATCCCTCCATCCAAACCTTTTCCGCATCCTTTAGAAAAATTATAATCAAAGAAAGATAATTAATAATAAATTTATTTATAACTTGACATTGGTTTAATTAATAAAGATTTTGATGTAATTAAATATGAAGTAAATTTCAAGAGTAATTTTTAAGTTAGACTTGTCTCCTACCAAGAAATGGAAGCTAGATCAAATTGGTCAAGTTAAGCGTGGAATGCATAATCCGAATTCTCATCTATGAAATACTGTGCGGAAACAAAACGGGTTTAAAAGTCATTGAAGCGAAGCAAAAAAAATGTGTAGTGAAATAAGTACTCTGCATTCAGCTTAAGTTCAACATACCCCACACATTATTAAGCTGATTTAAGAAATGTCAAAAATTTAAAACCTTCAAAAAATACTTATCAAATAACGGTGTCCCAAATTGAATATTTATCAATAAATTTATAAATCGATATAATATAAAAAAATAAAATGTCAGAATAGTTTATTTTTCTTATTAAACTCCTTCACAGACTGATATTTACTCAAACATTCTTTTCAGTAAAAAATGCAACAAAACATGCTCATCTGAAACAGTGCTTTTAACGAGACAATTTGAGGAGATGGAAAGTGGAGATTTCCCACTATTTACATAAAATCAATGAAAACCCACATAACCATGATATCGAAGACTAATCGATAAACGTTTATATTTGACGCGATATATATATAAATATATATAGTAGTATTTTTTATATTCAAAAATTAGACACTCAAAAAATATTCAATATTATAATTTGAGAAACACTATCGATTTCGAATGACTGTTAACAATTCACATTCCTTTTTCCCGGATTTCGTTTGAATGGAATCCGCTTCGATTTCCGAATCGGAATTGTAGTCTAGGAGAACCTTTTTGTCCAACGTGTCATCATGGATATTAAAAACTTTAGATTTGGTTCCTAACAGCGTGCAAATAGCAACCAAGCAGCCAAACTTGATGAAAATAAGACCGCCTTGAATCAGAAAAAACCACTTATAATTGAACATTTGCGCCAACAGAGCCGTTAAAATCGGAGAAATGGCCATACCAACACCCATGCCGAAAAGTGAGAACGGGTATGCCATGTGACCCGGCAAAGTTGTCATTTCTTCTCCAGCAGGAAACAGAAAAGTAATCGACGGTCCCAAACAGAATCCAGAAACGAAACTAAGCCATCGACTCAAATGTTTATTTTCTGACACAAATTCCCATGATACAAGAGATATAGCCATCAACAGAGTGAAAAACACGAGGATGTATTTGAGTCGATTGTGTAACATTTTCTTAGTAAAACCAGTAATGACCGCTCCAATCAAGTAAGTACTCGCTTCACCTGCAGCAAAGAGCACTGTCAGTGAAGTACTATTGGTCAAAGACTTTTCGGAACGACGCAAGTAATCGGCCAGATTCAGCAACATCCCATATGTTACGACGCTTGTCATAATTCTATCGATTGTCCAAAAGACCAGTAGCGGAATTTGGAAGGGCTTAATATTTTTACAAATATTCAGAGATGATTTCGTATTTTTCTTTTCATCGTTTACAGTGTCCTTTTTCTTAACAAAAACCAGGCAAGCACTAATATTGATTAAGAAATAAATAACACCCAGAATGACAAAAGCTTTTCGCCACCCGTAATAAACTATCAGATTGGCATAAAGCTGAACGAAAATAATAGACGCAACCGAACCTCCGGACACAAGTGTCGTGGCAAGAATGTGTCGGGGATGATTTTTGTCGAAATATTCGTTCACTATCAATCCTACAGTGCTCAATATCAGACTAGAACCGAATCCGTGCAGAACAGTGTGAGTGAGAAACAACCAGTGTGCATTGGACACAATAGCGCTGGTAAGACAAGCCAGAAGAATAAGAGAAGCACCGAAAAATTGAAACAAGCGATAGTTGCGATTCCAACGTATAATCATAGCAGTGGACAGCGTGGTGGAAATGTATCCCAGAGCTGCATACGAATCTCCGATCCAATTAAGTTCTGGCAAAGATGTCGTGTTGAATTCACCGTGATGCAAATCGGCAACAAATACTCCAAAAGCTCGTCTTTTGCCTCCCAGAAAAATAACGTTCAGGGCAGAGAATCCCAAAATAAAATATGGTAACCATTTTTCTGATTTGGTGAAAGGGTTTTTTATATGTAAATCCATGAAAAATAATTCTGAAAGAGAAACAAAAAGTTAAAAATATCATAAAAATTATCTTTTAATTATTTTAATATTATTATAAAATATGTCAGGTAAATTCGATCTTTAACAAATCTCACTCAAAAAATGTAAATTTGAGATTTTTTATTTCTATTGATTTTATCAGATAACCTAGTTCATGAAATTTTTTTATATATGTGGATTAAGTATGCATAAACGACTGTCTTTTTTTTAAATAAAAAAAGAGGGCAACGTTTTATAATGAGATTTCATATTTTGTCTTTATTAATTTTGTTTGAATTGATAAATTTCTATAAAAATTTATGCATTTTAGTCAAATCCAAAATGACTATTAATGAAAATTTAATTAGAAAATGTTTTCTCTATGAAATCAAACTTGGATCTAAAGCTTCAGAGGAATTTCGTGTGACATATCTAGAGTTTGGGGATGATGCCTTAAAGGATAGAACATGTCAAAAATGATCTGCAGAAATTTTGAACAATGATGAGTTACTCGAAGATGCACTATGTTTTGGAAGACCATCAGATCTCAATGACGAAGTATTAAAAAAAATTATTGAAAAAAATTTCAAACTGTCATATGCCACGAGTCAGCCAAAATGTTTAACGTAAGTGACGAAACATATCGCACACATTTTTATGCAATTGGAAAATTATGGACAATAATTATTGTTACTTTGCTGATTTTTGACAATTATAAACAGTATTGTACATATAATCGTAGCGTTTTTATGTAATAATATATAAAAATTTCAAATTGTTGTATCATAAAAACTAGACATGACTGAGACAAACGAATTACTGATTTGAAATCAGCGCAAAATTCCTTATAGAATCTGCTTAAAAAGTTCAAACCGCATAAAAAAAGTTTTTAAATGCAGACCAGTGTAATCAAATGGATCCCACATTCATTAACAAAGAAGAACAAGTTTCAAAGACTAACACACTATGTTCATCTCATCTTTCACGACATGGTGTGAAACCAATTTTGAATTCTTCGTTACCTGTGACGAAAAATAGATTTACTTCATCAATAACAAGCGAAGTAATCATTGGTTGTCACCAAAAAATCCGATACCACACTCTCCAAGAACAACTAATCATATTTTGAAGATCATATTTTGGGTATCATAGAATGTAAAAAATATTATTCAATACAAATTTCTAGAAAAGTGTAATACCATCAATGCTGATTTGTGAGTAAAGCAACTTGATAAGTAAAAGATTTGCATCTTCAAAGAAAGCCAGATTTAATCTCTGTAAATCAATTGGTATGGTATTTTAAAACTTGTTTCTCATTGGAAGTGCTATTGGTGGTGATGGCTATTATTTTAATGAATAAAATTTAAGTTAATGTATTAGTCTTTATTTGATTTTTAATGTAGTAATACAAAACCCACATGAACTTTCTTCGTTATCTGATAATAATTTCTCGAAATCTTAAGTACAAGAAATAAGTCAAGGGAGTCTGGATTTCCCAATGTCTTCTATTATTAATATGAAACTAAAAGCTCTCCCACAGTTGCAATCAAATCGTGGTCGTGTTGAATCATCTACGATACGGTGACACCGGTTTTGATATTGTTGATCATCATCAGAATTATTTGTTTTATCGTATAATTTATGAAATACCAAAAACAAGCCTTCACAAAATCAAGTAGTTTAAATAAATATCTGATACCAATTCAAAGCCCAGAATCTTATGATACAACTAATACCGTCTCTATGGAATATCAAGTCTGCGAAAATTATTAATTTAAAAATACTGAAAGAAATTTAGGAGATGCAAATTTTCGACATGGTCATTATTCGGTGTAAATGATGTCACCGAAGACAAAATCTCGACAGACGCTTCACAAAAAAGAAATAATAAAAAAAATATCAAACTCAAAATAATTTTGGCATTATTCTATGAAATTTAAGGAAAATATGGTAACAGGTGAAAATATTGAAATTTTAACAAAAACACCTTCTGCACAACATTTCAGAAATTGATTTATTACGAAACCCACTGCCAAATAGTGTCAGCGACCTAAAAGAAATTCCACTTGGTGGTACTACCAAACAGTGACCTTATCAAAATAATGTCAATAATAATCTGAAGAAAATTTGCAAAAAAACATTTCGATTTTGATATTTATTTTCGAATTTTCGAATATAACACTGTCGATATATAACATAAATAAATTGAATCACAATCACATTCATAAATATTAGCTTTGAACAAATGGTCATAGAATATAATAATTTAAAAATGATGCTCAGTTAGTGAGAAAGAGAAATAAAAAGAGTCTCGTACCCACCTTATTTAAAATTATGGTATGAAATTTTGTTTTTTCTTCTGCTAGGAACAGTAAGTTATATGATATAGGTGGAAAAAATGATATTAAACCTGAAAATATTCTGACTGAAAACCAAGATAGGATTTTTAATTAAAACAGTCCTCATTCCATCATATAGAATTATTTTTTTCAACAATATTTTCAAAAATATCTTCATATGTGAAGAAGCAAAACGTAAAATTTAAAGAATTCCACTGGAAAACTAGAAATCATATTTAACGGAAAGCTGGGAAAACTAATATTTACACCTGAAAATTTTTCAAAGCATAAAGTTGTTTTCAATTTTTTTATCTATAAAACGAGAAAGGTTGAAAATTCAAAAACTGAGAACAGAACCAAAAGAATCAGAGCTCTTTGATGAGTACTAGTCTCAGTTACTATTCAATCAGTGAAATATTTATTAACGACTGGTCGGAAAATTCTGGCACAAGACATTGCCAAAATAGATTTAAAATCTTGAAATTAAAAATCTATTTTATAGATTAATAAATTACCTTATCTTCTATCTATATATATGAAATAATTGACTTCGAGGAATAACTATGTAGGAAAAAATGGGTGGTGATCGAAAATCGTATATATTTTCTAGTTATTCAAATGAAGATAGATTGATGCTGTTAAACATTTTCAAGGTATACCAAGGTCTACTCACATTATGTCAATGAAACAAATTATTTAAAAGGGGATATATTGGTGCTCGTATTAAAAGAAATCAATCCACCTAGAATCTCACGATAGTCGAAAACTTTTTGGGATTCATGACTCAACAGAGGTCAGAAATCTAAAAATTGACAAAAATTAATAATTAGAATAAAATCACAATTGAAGTTGATTTGAATGTAATCAAAATCATGAATAAATGTGTTCATGAAAAATACGAAAAATCGAAGATATTTTAATATTTTTATAAAATAAGTAATTATCTAAACTTCTTAAATTTACTTCAACTAGCTTTCCATACATCTTAGAAACTGCAAAAGAGCTCTGAAAAACATTACACCTTTTATTTCACATAATTCCAAACGGACTGAGTTTTGAAATGTCTCACTTCCTGAAAACGTTTTACACAAAAACTAGAAATAGTAAAGATCACAAAAGTTTCCAGTTTAATCCGTTTCAAAGAATCCTATATTCCATTGCATCATCAAGATTTTCTTAAATAAATCTTAATTTTCAGCTAAAAAATTCAAGTCTTAGACTATTATACAAGTTTAGCAAAAACTAATTCCTTTGGTTGAATAATTTATTTATTTACTCACGCAAGAAAGAATATTTTAGCGTACACTTTATTCACAATATACAAAATTATAAATCTATTTTATGGCTTATTCTTCGTTGCGTTCTATACATGTACGCTATTTTCAAAGTCAACTGCTCAGTCCTTCTTGAAAGCAGTTTGAGGACCGTTTTTGAGCTGACTTTAAAGTCTTTTTGAGTTCCTCTATACTGTCGATCAGATTTTCATGCAAATAGTCTTTTATAAACTTGAATAAATAAAAGTTACGTTGAACTAAATAAAAGCCAGTCAATTTTTGCAATAACCTGATTTATCAAAATCGAAGAGTGGGGCTTTGGACTGTAGTGACTAATTTGGATGGGATTATCATCTGTGTGCTTTGGTTCTTTCTGATACCATCCCTAACCTTATACAAAGTATTTATATAGGACGTGTTGCTTATATAAATGCAGCTATATTCGAGAAAAATGAGTCATTCTAAAATTCAAACATCTGCAGACGCTCAGAACAAATGTCAAGTGGAAATCGAAAAATCCACTTTTATTACATTTTTGAAATCCCTAATTATGAATCATTGAATGCGGAGAACCATAAAGCACATTTGTTATACTGATTTTCTGGTCTTCATGAGTTATTGCATTAGTCTTGCAACGATTCTCGTCTAACTATTTTGTTTGTCATTTCATCCTCCTATTTAAATTTCTTTGTTCATCGTCTAACATTGCTTTTATCAATTTTCACATCTTGATAGACATTTTAAAAGTTCTTTGAATATGGATAGTTGTATACCTATCTTAGGTCAAAAATTTTACTTTTCAATAATACTACCTTTCATTTTTTTAATATAAAGTTATATCGTCAAGATATAAATGTATAGAAATACATAACATTTAAACATATAACATTATAGCAAAATGGAATCATTTCTTTTTGATCATCTGTAACACACCTAGGCTAAAAAACATAAGTAGTGTCCTTAAAAAATGTCAAAATAATTTAAATATGTATATCATATTTTAGTTTTACAAAATAATTACCAGTCGGCCAATTTTTGAAAATATGTAAATTAGAAAACTATGAACTCCACACAATTCTGATATATTATTAATTGAAAAATTGTCTTTAATCAGAATTCCCACAGGCCAAAATATACATTCATTCCTTTATGAAGTGACATGTTCAAACCATTAAAAAACAAAAATACATTTTCTGTCCATATTTTCATTATTCTATATGGATCGAAATGGATCAATAATTAATATTAATTTCAGATTAAATAATTAATAATATAAAAACATATTTCAGAATTCTTCGTTCACGTTTTATTTTGTTTCAATTAATTTTCATGGAATATTGGAAACGGAATACGTTGAATGCCTCCACAAGAAGTATTGTCTCCGAACAAAATGACAATAAATCGTTTCGCAGAGAATAGATCAAAGATTTAGAAAATGATTTGAAAACTTTTATTATTGACATTTTATGAAACAGATTAGATACTATTAAGTCTCACACAATACCGAACATAGGTTATTAATTTATCAATAGTAAAATTTGCTTTAGAATCTTTGAAAAATATTTTATTTTTCATTGAAATTAATTAAAATAAGATATAAGAGATTAAATTTAATTGAAAAAGCTTTGGAAATAGATTTACATAATATAAATACTTTCTTAATATAAACAAAACCATCGGATAATACATCATAAGACCGTATTTGAAAGCTAAATACAAATTTTGTTTATTTTAAATAAAAAAATCTTTCAAAATAGTAATTAACATAATTTATATTAAATTTTGTTGATCCAAAGTGTTTGAAATGTAAATTTGTCATATATTGATTATTTATTACGGACCTTTATTTTACAAAAACAAATATTTTATGACCTTATTATTTAATTATTAATCAATGATTAATATTAATTGATATTAATCAAATTTAATTGTCTTTAAAAAATATTCATTGCTATGCTTCATTGTGAAATTCCGAAAAAAAATATTTTTCTTAACCTAACATTGAAAAAATATGTCATTGTTATTTTCAATCCAAAAATTAGACCTTCTTGAAACCTGATTTATGTTTAGGTACAATCTACGTAGATCAGTCTAAAATTAAACCTGGTTTTGATATACAGCAATTTTTGTCAATATAAACGAAAAATTCAGTGCTTAAACTATACATTGCACTTGGTACGATATCAGAAATGCAATTGCCAACATTCAACTAAATCATCATCAAAGAACTCATTCCTTCCGATATAAAATATTTTTCGTATTATAGCTATAGCAGAATGTAAAATTCTATAATATTTTATAATTAAATGATGTAATAATAATAATCTTTATAAGTTCAGTTCACTTCATTAGTGACATGCTCAATCTGACCTTCGCAGAAAATAATAAAATCAATATTCTAAATTTTGTTCAAGCTAATATACGTAGATTGAAATAAATAAATGTGGTATATATCGATTGAAATATTTGAAAAATAGAAATAATTTTATCACGTCTCAGGAAATAATTAAGAAAAGCAGAAAATTATGAAATACATTATTTATTGAACTTTCAAAAAAATCAATGAAAATGTATCAATGACATTTTAAAACAAACCATTAATTTTATTAAATAAAAAAACAAATGAAAATCAATCAACCATGGAAATATGTTAAGCCGAAAGAGTGCAAAATAATTTACTCAGCAGAAATCAAAGTGGTTTTCAATTGCAATTAAAATCGAAAAAACATTGATTTCTCAGGAATTTAACCCTTCAATTTAGAAAAATAATATTTCTTAACAATTAAAGTTCTAAAACTATTTATTATTAGACGGAGACATTATCTGATTTCGATATAAATCTATATGGGAAAGAATTACATTTTCCAAATAGATTGGGAGAAATCGAGAGAATATTGATTGAGAAAAGTAATTTTTAATTTAAACAAAAAATTTATTTATTTTTAATTAAAACTTAATTTCAATTTTTTAATTTTTTTATTGTCTTAGTATTAAATTTTTTACAAACAAAAGTAAGAAGTTCACAATAAGTCTTGTACATGGAAATTCTTAGATGAAAATCAATACTTTTAATTAATTTTTCTTGTTAGAAATCCGATTATCGTTTCCAAATTGATATACAATGTCTGAAAATTTTCAAAAAAAATAATTAGACTTTATATTATATTATCTGATTTAACTTGAAAATTTTCAACAATTATGATACCCAATGGAATCTTATCTTTTGCTTTCAATATTTATCACAGGAATGTCGAAATGTGTCGATGTTTAGCTTTTAATTTTTTTTTAGCTTTTTTTTTTATAATAATATATATATATATATATCATTTTTTTCCAATTAGTGATTTATTTCAAAAATATTTTAGGAGTATAATAATTCGACCGAAGACATGATTATATTTGTTATGATTAAAAATCATTATCATAATAGTTGTTAAATCTAATGTAAAATTTTTTAAAAATCAATAATTATCTTACACCCAATATTACTTGATATTAAATAGACAAGTAATAATTACTAATAATAATTCGAAAATCGATAAGAAAAAATAAATAAGAATGATAAAGAATGTATTATTTTTTATAAATATTTACCTATTTAAATAAATAAATTTTAGAAATTCTGTTATAATTCTTAAGAATGCCAAAGAAAAAAATGTAATTTTAAATTTTTGGATTTTTAATGAATATATAATCATTGAAACACTAAATTAAAAAAAAATTACCAGTGTCTCGGAACAAAAATATCTTTGAAATAGTGATAATTTTCTTTTTCAAGGTCATTCAATTTGTTTATTTTTATTGCAGCTAAACAAATAATCGAAATTGCTTTGTATTTCGAATTGTTTCGAGTATCCCGTTTATTTTAATTTAAAAATTTTCCTTCATTTTCAAATTTTATGATGCTTATCATTATTATATTTACTTATTAATTTCATAGTTTTTAAAAAAATGTACCTAAGTTATATTCATCTTTAAATAATAAAAATATCAATAAAAAATAATTGATTTTAAAATTCTGTTATCTCTACCACTTATTGCATAATAGAAAAAGTGCGGAATGCCATAATAAAATCTCAAATTTTCACTATATCTTTTTTTAAAAAACTTACATAAACACCAATATTATATCATTAATTTTAGCAATCAAAATATCTGAAATCAATTTCAAGTATAAAAAAACAATTAAAGTGAAATAAAGTATTAAACAAATGTTACAAAAATGTAAATATTGCTCTGAACAACAAACGTGACGTGTATAAAAATAATAATCAAAGTTATTTCAATTTATTTTTCTAATTCCAATCAGGAAACAATATTGTAATTTAACTAATTTCGTTTAAAATAAAAAATATTTACACTGGTCTCATTTTATTTTATTTTATACCTCCTTAAAAGATCTAAGATTTTTAATAAAGAGAATAAATAATAAACTTTATGGTGTATTTACAATCCATACAAAAGCCATAGTCAAAAGAAACGATAAATATTTACAGTAAATAAAATAAAAACGTGTTACATATAAAATTAGCAATTGTTTATATTATTAAGATAAATATCTGTGTGCATATTGTTTATAAAATAAATTCAAACAAAGCTAATACATTGGTGAATTCAATTTTATTTTGAACTATAATAATTGGAAATAAAGAGTTTAATAATCAAAATTATTTTTATAAGTAAAAATTTTATTTAAAATTCGAAATCAAAATGGAATCAGTAAAGGAAACCTTAACGTAAACAATGGTAGCTTTCCAAGAATTTTAATGTTATTAATAATAATACTAATGTTACGCTATTATTTCACTTTGAAAACTGTCGTAACACTTAGCTCGCAAAGTTACTGATCCCTTCACTTTTGCCTATACGTGTACGCAAATGAATGAATCAAACAAGAACAACACTTTATTGCTAAAATAACAATAACAAAATGCTTCAAATGATCAATAAAATGTCTGCAATCAATCACACTAAAAATCAACGTCAATAATAATCAATTAAACTAAAATCAAATAATTAAATATCAATATCAATTAAAGGATTAAATATCAATTAATTTAAAAAGAAAAAAAAGACAAAACCAATTTATTCTCACCACTTGTGACGACAGGTCTAAAGGGTGGTTACCTGAGCCCAATCCGGTCCGCCTAGAAACATCCTAACAGCACAGGACCCGTCGTGAGCTCCTGTCGCAGAGAAGGGCATAAAGAATGGTTACTGTTAAAGGCTTCCACGTCTCCTGGATTCGATTTCGTCCAACGCCTTGTAGAATTTGTCTCGTCTCGTAGAGTTCTGTTTCTTCCAAAGCCTCGTAGAATTTTGTGGCCATCCACTGCGGATTCAAACTCCTTATATACTATTTTGATCAGACGACTAATCAGTTGTAGATCAGTTTGATTAACGGGGAATGTCGATTCCCTTTCTACATCGATAATTCTAAATCGGTTCATCCTTGCGAACCCTGATCTAATCTTGGCAATTAAGGTTCGTCATTGTCAGAATTAGATAATAAAATATAATAATAATTAGTTTATAATAATGATAAGTAATCTAGACCCTATTGCGGTCTCTAACATACTTTTACAAGGGTTTAAAGGGGTGTGTTCGTGGTTAACCCAACAAATTTATAAATTTAAATTTCTATCCAGATCCCTGTAATTCTTTTTCCTCAATAAAGGTTTTTAATATCATTTCTATTTATTATTCTAGTTAATTGAGAATAGAATTTATATTTTATTTCTTCATCATTAATTGGACTCAAATAATCACATTCGATTATTATTTGATATCAAATTTTTTTTCAAAATATCTATTAAGTATATTCATTAGTTCTTCCTCAAAATGAAATATATTAGTTTCATTAATTTTTTAAAATAATTGTAATTTACTTTTTAAAAATTTTTGTTTACTATAACCATATCTTTTATACATAATTTTAAATTTAGAATTTAGGTTTTTAGCATGATTTCATTTACTACTTCTTTGGGTAATTCATTAAAAAATTATTATTATTAAATGAATTATCTTTATGAAGTTTAGATTTATTATGAGAAATTAAAGCTGTTTTAGTTTTCAAATTTTTACAGCATAAGTTTCAACATAATTCCTTCATTTTGAATTTTTTTCGGCTTTGTTTATTTTTATGTAATTTTTTTATATATTTATTTTTCAGTATATATTAATTCAATAAATGAGTATTGATAATATGATAAGTAGTGGCAAAAGCAAAGATGAAACTCAAGACCTAAGATTTTAAATAAAATTCTATTTTAATGTTTTAAAGTCTTTGAGTCACACATACATGTTATGAATTTTATGGAAATGAATAAAATAAATTGAGATCCAAACTGTAATTTTTTTATTTATATCTGATGGTTAAAATTCCGTTCTCATACCTCCAGGGTCACTTTTGTTTATCTATTCTAAATAGATAATTATATAACTAAAGAGTAATTTTAAATAATTTACGAAAATTTAGTAAAATTAAGTAAATTTAGGATAAATAGGTAAAATTACGATAAAAT
>JBBMKC010169684.1:0-15404 GCA_037834085.1 Bipalium vagum | reverse complement strand
TATTATTATTATTATTATTATGATTATTATTATCATTATTATTATTATTATTATTATTATTATTATTATTATTATATTAACAGAAAACTAATTAACCAAAATTATATAATATATTATTATCATTATGATAAAATAAAAAAAATAAAAAATAAAATAAAATTTAATTTTTCCTAAAAAAGAATCCAATTATAATTGAAACATATCAGAAAACATATATTTTTCAATATTTCCATCAATATATTCCTTAAATTCCAGAACAACGGCGATGATTTATTGTTGCGATCAATAATATATACAATCAGGTTGAGTTAAAAGTAATTCACGGTTTTAGTTATTTAAAGTTCTTGTTAAACCATATAATTTAATAATAATATTTATATGAAAAAATTTGATATCATTTAAAGGCCCTTGAAAATGAGAATGTAATTACATTTTAAAAGTTAAATTTAAAAAATTCCATTCATTTATTTTTACAGTTAGAATGATTGAAGAAAAAGCAGTAATTCGGATCGTATTAAGTCATTATTGGAAAAAGTTATTTCGTCGAGAAATGTGGGACGTGGAAAGCAAGAATGTGTTCAAAGAAAATACGACGCAGTGGTGGTTTCGTCGCTTTAATCAGGGAGATACCGATCTTGAACGTTTGAGTCGACCATTGGTGGTGAAAAAGGAAGAGCTTTGAACCCTAGTAAAGCAGAATCCCAGTACAAGCACCCGAAGATTGTCAGATTAGTTCAAGTATTCTCAAACATAATATGGGTCTTGCAAATAAAAATTCACTCCGAGTTCCCCACGAATTGACAATTAATAATCAAGCCAAGCGTCGAATAGATCTTTGCCGTGAATTACTCCATAATTCCAAACACAAACGCTTTTGGAGGCACATGAAAAGTGGATTTGCTTCTGTAATTCAAGTAGAGATAAGCTGTGAATTCTGTCTGGCCAGCCAACTCAGCAAGTAGTTTCACCTGATCGCTTCGAAAAAAAAGTGATGTTGTGCGTTTGGTGGAATTACGAGGGGCCTGTGCACTGGGAACTTGTTTCGGATGGTCGAGCTATCGATGTTAATCTTTATGCTGAGCAACTAAAGCGAGTTCATGATGCTTTGAGCATTCGTTACCCAGCATTGTTGAATCACGGTAGAGTATTCATACAGCATGATAATGCTCCAGCTCATACATCACAAATAGTGAAGCGGAAAATTCAGGAACTGCAAGGTATCAGAGTTATCCCCCACCCAGCTCGGATCTCACTCCTAATTATTATATGTTTTGCTCTCTCTCACAGTTTTGACGAGGATTACGTTTTTGTTCAGAGAAAGAGCTTAAAAATGTAAATGCCGAATTTTTCGAATCAAAAAAACCTGAGTGGTATCACCATGGAATTGAGCAATTGGCAGAAAGTTGGCTTCAAGTTATAGAAACTGATGGACTGTAATTCGAGGATTAATGTGATCTGTGTTAAAAATTTTGTAAATAAAGTATTTGCTTAAAAACATAAATAACTTTTGACTTAACCTGATATCAAGTAAGCATATTCTTGTTGTTTTCCCAGCAACAATGAATGATTAGTAAATATTCGACCAAGTCAGATAATACTAAACACACCTATTTTAACACCTATCACAAATAAACACAGGCATAATTTTTATTTTCCCACAAAGATCCAATATAATGATCCATCCTCCAATCACTCGCCACGCACATGCACCGACGCAAGACTGATAAACAAACGGATCCGTCCTGCTGCTGGAATCTATGTCTCTCTTCCAGTCTCAGCACCACTACACGTAAAACTCAACAAAAATATAATTTTATATTTCATTTATTAGGTGCACTGCAGATTCTTTAGCAAACATAAAGATTTTAAGTGTGCTTTATAGTTCGAAAAATACGGTAGATCATAATTATCAGAACTTTCTGATGAAGTACAAACCTGTAAAAAAATTTTCCCTCTCAATTTTTTAATGCATTCGAAAGTGCATATTAAATAATGGTGAAATGTAAAATATTTTTGAAATTGATAGATTAGATTTTAAGATATTTCAATTTTTATTAAAATTTTAACACATATTATTTTGTTTAAATTAACATATTAAGCATAATAGTAAACTTTTCAAATTGAAATATTTAGATAAAGGTGCAATTTAAAAGGTATATATTTAATGTTGTCATGAAATATTTTAATCATTTATAGGCTGTTTTATGTGTCATGAACAAAACAAACCATAAAATTAATCCAAATGATTTCTGCTTTATTTGCGCGAAATTCATTGGGAGGCATCCAAGAAAATTTAATG
The DNA here is from genome assembly GCA_037834085.1 of Bipalium vagum. Taxonomy (NCBI): domain Eukaryota; kingdom Metazoa; phylum Platyhelminthes; order Tricladida; family Geoplanidae; genus Bipalium; species Bipalium vagum. The sequence goes on along the minus strand of JBBMKC010169684.1, from coordinate 13,105 downwards.
CCGCAGTTCAGGATGCCTATTGGAAATATTTCAAAAGTAATAGTAATGATAATAGCAAAGGTTTGCACCGTCTTATTTATGTCCTTCTTGCTATCGATATTTATATATGTACAGTCCGAATGGCAGTTATAAAATGCCTTTTCAGTGCCCAGCGATTTGGACTGAAAAGAAAACCCATGATTTCGGTATTTGCTATTTCTGCTCAATTGAAAACTGACTTTAAAAAATAAACTTATTTATTTTGATTGTGACAATTGTCAAATACCCAGAAATGATTGTCCGGACCTGGCTGACCGCACGCCATTTTCACCTTTCAGTAGTACTGATTCTACTAACGCAAGCACATGTGCATTTGATATAAATGGAAATGAGTCTAGATTTGAATGGCCTACCAATTCTTTTCAGGATTTTTGTAGGGAATTGAATCTGAGCAAGGTGACATCAAAAAAATATCTTTTAATGTTAAGGAAAGATCATCATATACGAACACAATTAATTGGTGTTACGATAAGGCAAATCGTGAAACGTAACGAAATTATTCTGGGCTTCTTTTCTTCTCGTGATGGAATGCATTTTTGTCATGATATCGGAAACTTGCTAAATATTTTACAGATTGAATATAGCAGAAGTGATTGGTGCCTTTTTATAGATTCTTTGATAAAAAGTCTAAAGGCAGGTCTCATGTACAAAAATAATAATCTGCCTAACTTTCCAATAGCCTTAGGACTTATGAAAGAAGAACATGATTCAATCAAGAAAATATTTGAGGTACTTGATTACTATAGTCATGATAATGTGCGATCTTAAAGTATTAAATTTTATTATGGGTTTAAAAAGTGGATTTGCAAAATACCCATGTTTGTACTGCACGTTTGACTCTAGAAACAGTCATCTTGACTTCAAATCGGATAAAATTTGGCCACCTCATATATATGATGACAGTCAGCCGTTAGTAACAGCAGCAAAAATTGTTTACCTGTTTTGCACATAAAAACTTGGCCTCTTTCAAAAGTTTGTCAAATCCTTGGACAAGAATAGTAACTGCTACAAGTTTATTCGCAATAAATTTAATAAGTCCGAAGCCAAACTTGAAAATGGTGTTTTCAATGGTCCAGAAATTCGTCGTCTCATTAATGACTCCAATTTCTCAGGTAGTATGACACCTTGCCAGCTTATGGTCTGGGAAAACTTTTGCTTGGTAGTCAAAGGTGAGTTAATTAAGGAAGTGAGTGAAAACTGGGAACAAAGAATAGATGATTTAATGGATAGCTTGGCAGTAATGGGTTGTGAACGAGTTAGCAATAAGATGCATCTTCTTTTCAAGCATAAGAAGGAATTATTAATTCACGTATTAAACTTTGAACCGTATGACATAACATAATATATAATTGTTAGAGTTTGGTGTAAGTGGGGTTAATTAGATATATTATATGTAACTTTTATCTGACTCCTTATTTAAGTGTAAAGGTAGAGTACCAATAACAGAAACAGAATAAATAAAGAAAAGAATAAATAATCAGAATAAAAAATATATTTCCTAAATTTTATTGATTATATTGCAAGTTACAAAAGATTAAAATGATAAAAATTTAAATCATCAAAATGACTAATTTATTTAATCAAAGAAAAAATTAATATACACTAGGAAGATTATTTTTTATAATTATATATTACATATATATTCCTTTTGTCATTTTATTTTATAAATTTTGTTTATTATTTTAATTTATATATTATTATATTTTTTATTATTATAATTATTTTTTAGTGACATGTTTATTTCAGGTTATTTAGATTTTTAGGATCTCACAGAAAGAAGAATTTCTTAAGAACTAACTACTAAAACTAAAGTAAAATAAATTTACATGATCAATAAATTGAAATATTTTAATTTGTGTAATTCTGTTTTAATCAAAAAATTAACTTTGAAATGTTAAATAATTGATTCAATAAACAGATATTTTTTTGTCTTTTTAAAACAAAAATTATTTTTACAAGGTTTTAAATTTCTGGTTTTCAATATATGTTACAACATTTCCATTAGAAGCTTTGTACTAATTTTTGGATAAATGTTATGCCTAATATTAAACTAATTTAATAATTAATAAAACATATATGTTATACTAAAACATTTTTAATAATAAAAAGAGCCACTGATAATAAATTATCCGACTAACGTTTGTTCTACAACTGTCAAAACAAATTTAATTAATTAAAACAAAACATAAAAATTTCATTTGTGTTCATTTTCAATGATTTAATGAATCAGAGATTAAATAAATTTAATTAACTATAGAGGCTATTAGAAGAAAATGATTAAACTAATAAAATATATTTTATATTATAAATTTTTTTTAATAAATATATATCGTAAAATTTCATGAGATTTTTCGTTAAAAATAATGAAGTCAGAAAAAGTAAATTAATATAAAAATAGTTTATTTTAATTTCATAACATCATAATATTTTTTATGTACATTAATGCTTCAGTTTACACTGAGGTCTTTTGACTGTTTTTTCAAGAGCAAAATAGATTTAACAATATATTTTCTGAAAAGCGTAGTTTGTGTCATTTGTTTATTTTTAAACAGTATACTTTTAACAAAATGGAATGGATTTAGAAAGACAAGAATATAGAAGATAACGGTCTCAGATAACTATACATTTTAAGGTTTTCCCTCAGTAAATATACATTTTATCTTTTTTGCCAAGGAAGATCATTAAGATACCATTGAAGTCACAATATCAAATACTCTAAATTTAATTAAAAATGAAAAGAAAATTTTTAAAATATTATTATAATAACAAATTAAAAATAAATTGTTTTAAAAATTAATAGAACATTAATAAAAAGTATTAAATATATTATTCCAAAATTTATTAATATTATTAATTGTAAATAATTGTAAATATATTGTAAATATAAAATATTTATTAGAATTAAAAATATTAAAGTTTTGAATTTGAAAGAATTTCAATGTATAATTAACGAAATCAACAATAATCCATCTTTTCTTCCAAACCAAACACCACTTGACTTCTTCTTTTGGAGACATCTGAAGACTCAAGTTCATAGAAGAATACCAAAAGATATCCAAGACCTGAAAGTTATTATTCAAATGAAGGTAGCTAGAATTTCATCAGAAATGTGTCAAGATGTTATGAATGATTTTAAAGTTAACGGTCATTCTGTAAAAAAATCTTAAATTTTAATAAATAAATGTTACTGTGTCAAAAAGTTACCTTTCTAAGTTCAATATATTGTACGGCATCACATTTTAAAATCTGATACTTGCTTTGTTAAACACTCTGTATTGCCATGAAATATATGGAAAAGCTGATTTGAGTCAAAATTAATTGTAATTAAAACAAAAAATAATCAATTCAAACTATCAAAGATTAAGCGGAGAAAATTATCCATTTAAACAAAGATATGGTTAAAATTAATGTTCTCATTAACTGAATAAGTTGATTCTCTAAGATGACTTCAGATCAAATACAATTTAGGTTTTGATTTATTTTATAGATTTTGGACTAAAAGAATAATGCTCAATGAACTAATTTCTTCCGATAAGAAATAATGAAAATATTTCCATTATTTTGTTTATTATTGTTTTACGACAATTTAATTGAAAAGAAGCTAATAAAGTCATTGAAATATATTGGTTTTTATAAATAGAGAAGAAAAGGCTCTTTATTTTGTTTAATAATATAAACTAATTTTATTATTATTATTATTATTATTATTATTTTTATTATTATTATTATTATTTTTATTACTCTTATTATTATTATTACTCTTATTATTATTATTACTCTTATTATTATTATTATTATCATTATTCTTGGAAGAAATTATTTTCTATTGATTTATTTTTACATTTTTGAAAATCCAGGAGTAATAAAGGATTCAAGACATCCAAATCATCATTTATGGAATAAAAGTAGTGGTCAGAACTTACTTAGCTATGTAAAGCAAATTTTTTAATTAATGTTTGCAAACTCATCAGTCTTAGGGGAAACAGTAATAAACTCTCTTCTCAAAAGTAACAAAAGACAAGCTAAATGGTTTTACTATCTTATAAAGAGTAATAATTCTTCTAAATAATCTAAACCTTGCCATATTATCAATTATTAATTTTTGCAAAAAGGGAAAATATATTATGAAATATAATAATATTTTTTTTGCTCAGATAAAATCTGTCAAGAAGGGTAATCTATAAAATATAAAATAAAATCTAACCATATCCCCTGACATTAGTCTTCTAAATATAATAATTAAAATTATTCTTTGTTTTGATGAATTCATTTTTCTTTTTCGCTACATTTTCCATACAAAATCAATCTTGGTTTAACATAAAAGTTCGCCTTTAACCTCTGACGTCCAAACAAAACCCGGATTTTCGGAAGACAACAACTGATTTTTTATATCAAGAAAACTTTTTGATTAACGATGGATTGTAAAAATAAAATAGTTTATTTTTTTATGAATTAAATCGTCGACATTCTTCCAGAGAAATACTGTGGGAGAGCTGTCATTCGTAGATTAACCTCGTTTTTGGGATGTTTGATGAGTTGATCATTTGCCAGCAGTGCACTGCTGGCCAGGGGCGATATGGGAGTTTTGATGAAATTCCGATTATCATAATTTAACTCTGATATTTCACAGGCAATGAAAATATTTTTTTAAGAAATTTGTCGAAATAAATCTTTTCTCTAAGCGCCTAATTTTGTTTGCGTAAGTTCTCAATGGAAGGTTGAGTAATTGAAGCTTGATGTTAATTTTTTCAAAGAAATTCAATGCCCGTAACAAAAACATTTGAACTCAAACAGGAAGTCTGAACTTAGCTTTAGTTGAAGAGACATCGGCAGTGTTTCAATCAACTCTTTAACTAAACTTTTTTCAAATCTCATATTTATGATAATAAAGACTAATGAATTTCCTTAAATGGTAAGATTTGACTTTCTGCACTCTACGTTTCTTTTGGATTTTGTGGATGAAAATTAACTGAAAACAATGAATGGCTGTAAATGTTTGGCTAATTATAAAATAGTGGCTATTAAAAATGATGCTTTGATTCCAACTTTGCAATGGTTGATTGATTTTAACTGAAATGAAAAAATAATGAGTTAATTCTGGGGTAGTTAAAACCCTTTTTAGCTTGAGATAGAAAAAAGCTCTGTAATGTTAAAAATTATTTTATTATTCATTATAACATCGCTTAAGATTAATATACATGTTCCAATGATTCATCAAATGAAGAATCTCATTTCTGAAGTGATTTGTCTGAAGACTTTCGAAATATTCCTCTACAGCTGCTGTGACTTCGCAGTTTTTTATTGACATAAATTAGTCAATAAAATAGTGCTTACATTTACTATTTAATTTTATTATTTACGTATGAGGCTTACGTATTATTATTCATCTCATAAGTCAACTAGTTTTCCTTTGTTTTTAAATTAACAAAACAAGTTTTCGATATATTTTATTTTAAAAATATTTTCCTTCATAATATACAATCGTTTCCCATCTTTCTGGTAAGTTTTCAACACCTCTTCTGTAAAACTCCTTTGGTTTCAACTCAAAGAATTCACCCAGTACCGTTCTACCTCCTCTATGGATAATCCTACCAAATAGTTTTGTAGACTCAGAAGCAGGACAATGTTCATAAAATACAGTGGATGAGTGTAAAAAGTGAAATTATTTTATTTTCACTTTAATATCAGTCATTCTATAAAAAGAAAATTAATAAGATAAGTTATCATAAGAATTTAAAATATCCAACTTCTACTTCTTATTTTTTGGATTTTAAAATAATAATTTATATTTCCCTCAGTACCTGTCATCCACTAATTATAGATATTGAAAAATTCGAGACCATGGTTTCTTAAGTAGAAATAAAAAAGTTTTTCGAAAATTGATTCAATCGAATGTTTAGTTTTAAGTCGATTATTTAAAAAAAATATGTATTTTTGATTTGATTTGTTTTTTTAAGTAATAGATTTCACAAACTTTTCCAATAGCTTATCTATGTATAAATGTATATATATAATTTATATATTAATATAATAAATTATAATATAATTATATAAAGTGCAATATATTATAGGTAAATGTAAGATATTTGTTTTGATATATTATTTTATGTTTATCAGGTAAATCGCGTTTTTTAAAAATGTCTTTAGAAAATGTGCAATATTGGAGCGTCATTTGTTTCCTCTATTTGAAGAAAAAAAGTCGAGAAGAAATTCAAAATGAATTATATGATGTTTACGGTGAACAAGACTGTCATGGGCAACAACAAAACGATGGTACATGAATTTAAAGCTGGAAAAACTTCCGTGCTGGACGTAGAAAAACTAGGAAGGCCATGCGAAATCGGCGAAAGAATAACGGAAAACCTACATTAAAGTTACTATCATAGGCTCAGTACTTATTGGGCACACCACGTAAACTTCTCTTTCTTTTTTTTATTATCTTATCTTCATAAAAATTATAATTAAAATATAAATAATAACAATAACCTTCATTTTTATGTGATTTATTGGATTGTCCAGAAATTCAATCTGATTTTTAATATACATAATTTAAAAAGTTTTTATTATAATGGATAGATAGAAAACATGGCATAATTATATATATTCTGAATGGTAAAAGATGCTTTTTTATTAAATAATGAAAAGGTATTTGTTTAAATATTCATCTAAATTATTGAACAAATTCAAAGATGGATACAAATAATATACATTTTCGCCATTTAATGCTATTCTACTACCGGAAAGGTAAAAGTGCCGAACGTTTACTTCAAAAAGTAAACAGCAAACAAGATATGTGGTGTTTATGGTGAATAAGCAATATCTGATAGAGCTGTTCGGAAGTGATTTGCAAGATTTAAAGATGCTAATTTTAGCCTTGAAGATCAAAAACACACAGGGAGACCGAGAACCACTGATTTCGAACAAATTACCGCGCTTCGTGAGAAAAATTCACGCCATACCATACGTTAATTAGAAGAGATATTAGGTATCCCAAAATTCATTATACACGAGAATTTATTGAAGCTTGGTTTTATTAATCGTTTAGATGTATGGATTCCACATTTTTAAAGTGAAAATAGCCTGATGAATCGCATTAACATCTGCTACTTAAATTATAAACGCAACAAAGTAACACAATTTTTGGAGCAATTGGTGAGAGGAGATGAGAAATGAATCATTTATAATAATTTCATCAAGATAATGCGCGTCCGCATGTTTCTTTAACCACCAAGAAAAAGTGTTTTGAGCTGGGTTAGAAAATGCTACCCCATCCGCCATGTTCACCAAACCTTGCACCCTTGCATTTATTCAGGTCATTGCAAAATTCACTTAATGAAAAAAACTTTATCTTCTTGGACGATATCAAAAATGACGGATAATTTTTTCGATGAAAAATCTAAGAAATTCTGGAAGGATGGAATATTCAACTTGCCTGATAGATGAAAAAAGGTTGTGGAACAAAATGGAAAATATGTATTTTTAAAAATGTATTTAAAATTGCATTGTCTTACTTTTTAATTTCTAATTAAAATTCGGAACGAACTTTCCGGAAAACCCAATATTTACTTATTTTCATATTTCAAATTGATATCAACTCAAAATGATAAGTATCAAGATATATAGAAATATAATAATAGTAATAGTAATACTAATAATAATGTTAAAAATAATAAAATGTTCGAATTATGTGGACAATCATAAAGAAATTAATAAAAAATAAATTAGTAACACAAAGTTACTAATCATAAGCGCAATAAATTTGGTGTAAATTAATAAAATATAATTAATATAAAATTTTAAATTTTAAAATATTTTAAATAATAAAATATTTTAAATAATAAAAAAAGGATTGTCTTAAATAAAACAAAAAATTAATAAAAGAAATTTGCAAAATTACTTTAAAACTTATTTTTACAAGAATTATATGAATTGGAAAAAGAGAAATATCAAATGCCAAACGCAAAGAAAGAATTGACTCAACGGAAGCAATTATTTGAGATACCTTTCAAGTAATTACTGTTTCGAATAACTGGCATAAAGTTTAACGAAACAGATTTTAAATATCATATATGAAATAATTAATAAGTAATAATAAAAATGGTTTCACACTGTTTTCAGGTAAACTGATAACCTACGAAAACAAATAATTTTTTAATCGATCGCTAGTGCCATTCTGATTAGAATTAATTAAATTAATAAATAAATAATAAATAAATTAAATAAATAAGTGCCAAAGGTTTATGAACGTACGACTCACTTTAAAATAAAATAATTATTTCTTTTTTTTTCTTATTTCTGAACATTTTCCTTTTTGTGTTCTTTTGCTGAAGCTTCTCAAGAGGTTTTATTTCGAAAAGTTTAATTTGGCTTCACAAATGAGCCACGCGGTCGCCAGAACCAAAGGTCAACTAAAAGTCACCGTTGAATTTGATCAATCTCAAAGCGCTCATGAATTATTCTTGAATTTTGGTTTAAGTAAGCAAACAATAATATTATTTCATTTATCTCAAATAGACAAAGTGAATAAGTTGGATAAATGGGTTCCACATGAGGTCAATGAAGAGCAAAAATTAAAGTATTTGGAAGCTTGTTTGGTGCTGCTTTCTCGTCACAAATCTGATCCAATTTTGTATAGCATCATCACTTATGACGAGAAATGGATCAAATATCCAGCACTCTGACTGGACACGGCTGAAGCACCAAAACACATTTCAAATCATAAAATTCATCAGAAGAAGCTGATGGTGAGTATTTAGTAGTCTAGCGCAGGTATCATTTATTTTGATTTCATGAAATCTGGATCATTAATTACGGCAGAAGTATACTGCACAATGTAATTAGTCTATATGACAGAAAAACTTAAAGAAAAACATCCAAGATTGGTCAATAAATCGACTCCTATTTTAATTCATTAACTTCCGTCTGCCAGGGTTTTATACAACCGGTATGAACAAGCGGCCACTTAAATGGCAAAAGTGCATAAACTCTATGGGTGCATACTTCGATGATTAGATTAATTCTTTGTTTTTATTTTATTAATAACCTTTTCTTATTTTAAAAATTTCATATTTGACCACACAATAATTTTCATTTTAAGTTTAAAAATTACAGTGACCTAAATAATCAATAAAGATTATGAAAAATAGTAATACTTTAAATTTAAAAAATATGTAGAACAAAAAAAAATTTAAAAAGGTGGAAGAATATTTTAATATGAATATGAAGTATGACTATAAAGGAAGTCAACAGAAATTGAAAAAACAGAAAAATCAAAAAGAGAAAAGAACACAAAACAAAAAACCGAACATACAAAGATAAATATAATAAATATTTCAATGTGACTGCAAGAGAATTAGATAAATGAGATATAAATTACATTACAATTTTTGTTTTTATTCTTGATGTAAAAAGATTACAATATTTTAGTCATAGAAAAATGTTTAGATACACAGAGGGGACGCAAAAGTCATTTTTCTATAAAATTTTTTACTATTTTGTCTGTTAATAAATTAATTTATTATTTTTAATAAAATAAGTTCACAAAACTGAAGTTTTATTTTAATTATTTATGAGAAAATATTTTCGAAGACAAGTTCTTAAACATCTGGATGCAGCTCCTGTAGTTTTGCTTGAATGTTATTCTTAAGTTACTGGATAAATTCTGGGCTTGTTTACATTGATTACGTTGCTCCAAAAGACAAATATGGTACTATTAGACTAGGCAGGTCATTGAAAATCTGAATTTCGCGAAATTATTCACTTTTCAAAGAACTGTCTAAGGACCCCATTGTTGGTCTGGCAGTGTGTGCAGTTGCCACATCTTGTTGCCACCATGTTTAGACATGTCATCTTTTTCTGAGCACACAAAAATTTCCAACATTTCTCGATATCTGTCGTCTGTGACTCTAACTAAAATTCCGTTTTAGTCCTCAAAAAGTAAAGACCAATTATCTTCTCAGACATAACGCTATACCAAACTGTGTTCTTAAGAGGATGCAATTCATGTGAATAGATCACCCTCGGATTTTTGGTAAAATGTTTTTTTTGTATATTGCTTATTGACTGCCATTCAAGTGAAAATGCGATTTATGTTAAATAATTTATTTTTCAATAAAGTTGCTATTTTTCTATTTTTAAAATCCATTATCTTTGAATAATTTGGATTTTGTTCGGGTGCATGTTTAAAGTTTTTTTGGGATGGCATCCATAAATTGACTGAAAGATGGAAGAAATGTGTGGATAACAATGGCCATTATTTTGAATAATTTTTGCTTCGAAATTACTATGCTTTGGTTATTTAAAAAAACCGCATTATTTATTTGTACCCAAAACAGATTAAAACAAAATTGAAAAAAATGAGGTTGTTATAATAACGTGACTCATACTGTACACTGAAATAAACAGATTTCTGATGGATCCTGTATTACTCTTTAATAGTCTCAATATTTATAAAGTTTAAGTTTCAAAGAGAGCAATGTGAACTTTTACTTTTAACCCTATTTCCTGTTACTTGATTTACAAAAATTAAATTTTATTTATTTATTTATTTTATAATTTATCTTAACATAGTTTTAAGAAATATTATGTTTATATTGTAAATTTTTCAAATGCCAATAGTGAAAAAATATACTTTGAATTTTTAAAATTCACTCAACATTTAGGCTCGAATCGAATCTCAAATAGATTTTTTCAAATCGATAATAATGCCGATTTTTCTTTGAATAATTTTTTTCAAAGAAACGTCAATCATTGGTGGTACAAATTCCTTTTTACTCTACCAATAAAATCATTAATTTAGGAATAATTCTGAATCAAGTCAGCCAGTTAGTTTACATTTCAATATGGGAGGATCGCAGAAATTTTCTCTAGAGAACCTAAAGATTTTTTGTCAAATTATCCATGAACCTTGCAAGGTTTGTGTCGAGAAATGCATGAAGGATGCAAATTTTATTGCAGAACCCCTTCATGATTTGAGCAGCAACATTCAGTCAAACATTGAAAAATATATGATTATTACTTTTCCTATTCTTTCAATTCTCGGAATTTTAGGTGATATTATTTTTTTTTAATATTTTGTTTTAATAAACATGAACAAATATCGAAATTTTCAGTTTTCAAATAAATAAAAAAGTTACATTATACATTATATATTGTATATTATAAAATATTAAACGTCTTTTTCGTTCCTATTTTTATAATTTTAATAGTTCTTTATATATTTCAATTGATCTTACACAAAACTTTCATTCAGGTACAAATGGTCACTTGGGAACCCTTAGGATTAAAATATAAAAATTTTTAATAAAATTAAAGACCTGTCATTTTTTTGTAAGAAATATTATTCCTTAATATCTGAAACTAATTAAATAAAGCCCCGTCTTTATTTTAATATAATTTCTTATATTTATAGTGAAATTCAATATATTATTTTAATTTAATAATTTTTAAAACCGATGACATAAAAATATATTGACAAAAATTTTAAAAGGCTGCTCATTTAGAAAATATTTTATCTAGGAAATTTATATATTATTTAATTTATTGTATGTAATATATTTGTTTGTAACACAATTCCCCGTGATTTTTTAAAATTCATTTATAAACAAGAAACACAACTTATAAACATCGTTCATTCTAAGGTAACATTCATAATAATAATATATTGGTCGATGACATAACCTCCGTCATTAGTAACAACCTGTCCACCGGTTTTTTGAAGCCACGATTCTAGAAATCTTTGGCTTAGTCTCAAAGAAGTTGTTCAGCCACATTTTAAGATCCTCTTCATTATCGAATGTAAGGACCACCATTTGGTTGGACATCGAACGGAAAATAGATCTGGAAAATATGAAGGATGTATAAGGATCTTTCAATCGAGGGCAGGTTTGTTACAGTTAGCTGTATGCGCTCGAACATTATCACAGGGTAGGATAACTTTTGTTTTTTTGGTTTGTTTTCTGTTTAATAGTCTTATTTACTCTTTGTAATTGGTATTTATAAAGGTTTTTATCAATCGTCTGATTTTGCTGAACTCTAGTTTTTATGTGCTTTGAGGACCCATTTTTTCATTCCTTTGTTTAAGAAGTATATCGTTATTTGTGAAAAGCTGTTGCTCAGTGTCAACCGAGATGTTGAAATTTGGGATAAATCTCTGTCAGTAATCCGAAGCTTGCGAACAAGAATTGAAAGCCGTCTTGAGAAAATGGGGGACAAATTGAATATCAATATTTGTTATCTTGAAATAAATGTATGTAAAATTTATCAAATTATATTTTTTTAAAAATTAAAGCCTATTTGCCCTATAAATTGATAAAAACTATCCTCAACTTTTTATTGTGACAATAATAATATATATAATTATTTATTTATTATTTGCATTTAGAAAAAAATTGTACAATATTTTTAATATTAATCAGGTTTAATTTTTTATGTAAACAGTGGTTTATATACTAAGGATTTTTTGCTGTTCTTCTGATAGGACATTCGAGCTGCTTTCCTTTGCTGACATTCGATTAAGAAGGTAATAAACGAAATGAGGAAGAAAAGAATTATTTTCCATTATTCTTGGGAAAATAATAAATATTTATTATGCACATGATGTCCTTCGTATTTATTTTACAATTTATATTTCCATTAAGCAAACATATTCGTTTATTATTACGTTTTACTACAAAAAACAAAGTGCTCTGAAAATTCCTATCCAAGTAGTCTATCTGGATGAAATTAAGAGGCACTTAGATATTTAGAAAAATTATTAAGGTCTTTTTATGAAAACTTACATCTACAGAGAAACTATTTCAATATTTTATTTTCTGATTTTTATATTGTTTTGATCATTATAATCATTATCATTATCATTTCATTTAATGATCATTAAGGTCTTGATAATTTAGATTTTTCATCTAAAGGTTAATAAATTGATTATATTAGAAATTAAATCAAAATAAAATAAAAAATGGTAATGAAAATGAAAATGAAAATAAAAATGAAAATAATAATAATAATAATCATAATAATAATAATAATAATAATAATAATAATAATAATAATAATAATAATAATAATA
>JBBMKC010169579.1:0-15404 GCA_037834085.1 Bipalium vagum | reverse complement strand
TATAAATAATAATATTAATCAATAATAATCATAATAATAAAATGATAACAATAATGATATAAATAATACCGATAATAACAACAATAAAAAAATAGTCATAAAAGTATTTCAACATCTATTATAAAAAATTACACAGTTGGTCTTTAAAATATTTACTGTTTTTGTTTATCACCTTACCCACTTTTTCAGGCAAAGAATGAATTCTGTCAGAAAAGACTTTTTCATCCTTTGACTTGATGAAATTATCGACTAAATTTCAGATATCATGAAGCATTCGGAAGGCTACACCAGTCAAGAAAATTGCTTTGAGCGAAACTGTGGTCGTCTGTTGGAGAGATATTGGGACTATACGCCAGATGTTGCGAAACTTCCCAACCAAGTGGTAGTAACATATCCTTGACTGATCTTGCAATATGAGGCCTAGTGTTATCATGAAGCAACTTTACTGGACACCAGTCTCTGTCTATAAAAGAACGTTTTACATGATTTTGTTCTTATAGAGATCACCATTAACGATTTTAAAAGTTTGGAGAAGTTCATGATATAGCACACCCCTGATATCTCACCTGCTACAAAACACAACATTTTTGAAATGAACTTGGTGTTTTGATGTACATTCTGTTGATTGACCTAGATCTACCAAATATTGTAATCTATTAGTATTTTCGTAATAGGTCCATTTGTCTTCATCAGTGAATATTTTTCACAGGAAATATTTTTGTTAGAAGATTGAAGCATATAATGATACGGTCATTTTTAATTTTTGTGACTCATTGTGTGGTATTCACATTCCATTTTATTAAATTTCCCTATGACAATCAACTAATTGAAAATCTGTTGTTGAATTACTTCAAGGTTTTCAGCAAGTTCCTCTTTCATTTGTTATAAATTAGAAATAATTTGTGAGTTTACAAGGCACATGTTGAATATGTCATCAGAAGATGAACTTAACCATATGTAAACATAATCATCTATGTTTAGGTAGTAAATACTTATTTCTAAACTGTAAAATCGATGTAATTGATTTAAAAAGTGTTTTTATAGTAATTTTCAAAGATTTTAATAAATTTAAGACGACAAAGTTTTTAGAGCATTTTTATATTCAATAACGTTCTAGCTACTAGAATAATAGCATATTACTCTTTAATTATACACCAATCTCTTTGTAATCCCAAAAATATTTTACAGCTTGACATAGTTGTAAGTAACAGAAAAAAGTAACAACAAAAAATATCTGGATTGTTTTTGCACTGTTTTGGCATAATCAATGAAAACAGTAATGTGAAATTGTGATTAATGAAATATTACCTCTAACAACAGGTGGGAAAACGATAAAACAATTAGTCTGACAGCTTAAGAAAAATGGCAGCTGGCACCAAAAAATAAAATCTGACCAATCTCGTTTAATTTAATTAAAGGAAAATATTCAAATAGCTCAAAGAATCAAAGATCAAGAAATAAAGACATTTGTCAATTCCATAGGAATTCTCTTGAAGTGGACATGATTGTAAGAAATTACTAAAATGGCATTAGAGAAGCAGGCTTCCACTCATTTAAAACGACAGCCGTAATTATGTTAGGTAAGATGAATTTGATAGGAAAATGAAGTTTTGTGAGACAATGTTGGTACAATTGGAAAGTGATTATTCATTGCTTAACACGGTTATATGGTCAGAAAATAGTACATTCATTCTAAATGGAGTAATTAGCCATCATATTAAGGTGAATTAAAAGTTCGTGCGTTTTTTGCACTCTATATATAAAGCGATACTATCAGCGGATATATTTTATTGATTTCAGAGGGTAATAAATTATTTGAGAGATATTTAAATTAGGTTTTACAAAAACTGTAAAATATATCTAAAAAACCCAGTAATAATAACAAAATAATAATAATTTGTTTTAATAATCTAGTTTTATGCTTTAGCAATATGAAATTTTTTTGAAATTAGAATGCTTTTGCGTTATTACTAAAACAGTACACTTAAATGACAGGGAAGCGAGCACAAGGATATGTGACATTGAAGAAAAAGATGTTGCAATTTGCACAGCCTAAAAATGGTTTAAAAAATTATATTAGGATCACCTTTAGCATTAATCTCGTTCCGGTCGACCTGGAACCGTGAATTCCAAAGCGGTACTTGAGGCAATTGAAAATAATCCATCAACCAACAGTCATATGTTGTCACATGAGTTGAATATTCATAAAAAATTCATTATCTGACACCTACCTGAAGTTAAGGCTATCGATAGGCTCCTCATGAATTAACCGAAAATTAATCAAAACAACGGTTGAACGTATGTCGGAAACTGATCCAAATGAAGAAGTCATAAATGCGGATTTATACTGTGTTCAGCTTGACCGAATGTATGCAATTTTATGCAAGATATATCCTTCAATGATCAACTGAAAGGGAATATATTTATACATTAAGGCAAAACCAAACCTCATATGACTAGAAAGACGATTGAAATGTGCTCTTCAAAACATTTTTAATTTCAAGCGAGTACTGAGCAGCAGCTCCACTCTGTTAAAAAATATCCTACAAAGTTGTGGTATGAAGTAAGAAATATTTCCGCAAGTAATATTTCTGTTTGGTTTTCAAATTTATTTATACAGTGGAGCCTCTATATGACGAAATTTTGGCCATTCCCGAGGGGTGTCGTTTTAAAGATGTTTAACTGTATTTCTGTAGTTTTATATTCATGTCAAATAATCAAATATCAAAGACTTTTCATAAGCTGTTAAAAATGAAATATAAAAAAAATAAAACTTAATATAATATACATATAATATGGTATATGTATAATATAATATAAAATTAAACATTGCTTCATCAAATCAAATAAGCTCAAGTTTTGAAAATACGGCCTTGGCTTATTTGCTTTAAGTTCATTAATGATACTTTTCAAAAGCAACTGCTCCCTAAAACAATAATATTTATTTCATTTAAACAAAGAAAACCATAATTATCTTATTGAATTTTGATCTCTTTTAAAAATAGCTCAGACTGATTTTAGCAAAGCGCGCCTCGTATTTTTTATTAGAACTCACAATAAATAAAATATCCCCAAATATTTAATTTCAGATAACATCAGGACTAATTTGGAGATTTAGTGGAAGCAATTATTGTTCATTCAACGATAGACTTTCATTTATGAATTTGATTCAATCTCATAATTGTTCCGACAATATATCTTTGCTTTGCGAATATAATCAATCATTTTCTTGACCCAAAATATGCTGACATCTTCATTTATAGTAAATATTTGACTTTACTAAAGGAGGAAAGTAAAAATAACAAACACAAAAACTGGAATATAATTACCATTCGTTTCATTGCGATGGAGTTCATTAAGTTGTAATAATTTAATTTATTGAATTTTAATTGTCATTGTGAAAATCACATTACTTGATTTTTTGTCGATGTCGTTTTATTTATTTATATATTTTTAATAAAATTGTTAAAATCCATTGTGAATATTATTGTCGTGAAAATGTTTTCATATCAGCCATTCAGATTGAAAAATATTGATGATATCTTATTTATATATGTATTTAATAAAGTTTTTTTTTGGAGGTTTTTTGACCAGGGAGAAGAAATTGAACTTTTAAAATTTACCTTCAAATAATGAGAACCGACATAAAGCATATCTAATAGTTGAGGACAACTAAGAAACAACATATCATTAGGTTGTTTGAAAAGTTTGAAGAATCTAGTACTTCAAAAAAGCAAATAAAATCAAGAATAAATTTTTATTTCAAAACAATAGTCTCTAAAGTTAACACACTTGCGTGTGATCGATCGATATTTCGAAAATTTTTTCTATTCTGAAGTTGACTCTTCAAATATCAATACCTCGAATTTTGCAATAGCTGCTCCAGGCGATATAAAGTGTTCACCATCTAATTTCATTTTGAAGGTTAGGTCACAAGATGAATACAGCTTATGTATCATTAATTCTTCATGTTTAGAGGCTAGAAAAAAATAGACAAACTGGTACTAGCTTTGAAGAATAACATCAACTTACGAACTTAACTTAACGAATAAAATCATCTACCAACATGAATAGCGCACCAGTGCATCGCTCGAAGATAACTTTAAAAAAGTTGAGAGTCTGAGAAATCATTTTTCACCCACCAGAGAGGTAAGATATATCGAGCATGGACTAGGACTTCTTTAGGACTTTTCAGATTTACATTGTTAACAGTTATTTCAAAAATGAGATTGAAATTAAAGAATATTTCAAAATCTTTTTTTAATCAAAGTCACCAGCTTTCTGGAAGAAAAGTATCAGGAGTCCACTCGAAAGATGGAAAAAGATGACAGAGAACAACGGTGATTACATTTTGGATTAACATTTTTGTTTGTTAAATAAAATTTTTTATTCAATTTTATCACAATAAACTCTACGAACTTATTAACCTGCCTGATAATAGTAAGGGAGATTTAGTTTGGAATGAATTAGTAACGGTTACATTTGGAGAGCTAATGTACTATCAGCAGTACTTGAGAAATATCCTTGGAAAATAGCAAAGCTTAAAATTCTTGGATCGCAGAATTGTATGTTTTGGAATCAGTGGCGACAGATGTTACTCAGATCTCCTTGACCAGACAGTGAAAAAATGAGTTGATTTGAGTTCAAAATTTTTATTGTCGAATCTCTTTAATGTAAAACGAAATTATTGAGAAAGCAGACTGATCATAGTGATAGCTGGTTATTGTAACATAAGCAGCAACTAACAGCCCGCAATCATAATCATTATTTTTCCTTGTAATAGTGAAGGCAGATCAATGACCCCTGCGTTCAGTTTAAATGAGTTGTTCAAAGGTTGATTAAGATATGTAACTTGTTTCTGTTCACAATCAAGCAAGAAAACGGATTATTTTCATCAGTTCTTTTGGAAGCTTCATCTTAAATTACATTGTATATAATTATTTTGATTATTTTTTTCGGTTCGCTTTTGCCTCTTACTTCTTAAAAATCATTATTGAGTCCAATGATGCATTATTGCAAAATTGATAAGGAGACTGAATTGATTTTTCGGATTTGGTTTGAAAATTTTGTTCATAAAATATTTTCCTTCAAAATGCTTTGGAATTTGTTAAGCCATTGAGAAAAAAGAGTACCACAGTTTTAACTGAACAAGACCAAAAAAAGTTGAAATCATTCATAATAATTATTGATGATCACTTAAATAATGTAAAATATTCCAAAAAAATTGATCTTTCCGCTTCACATAATCAGCAGAAAATTCAATTAACTCAACGAATCAACATATTGTACAATGCTCCTTAAATATAATCAAAATCTGACAGCCGGTGATGAGAAATCGATTATTTACAACGACGGCCAACAAATATTCTATTGTGGTAAAGTTTGTCATATCTTGCAAATAATATATCCCAAAAATGTTATACACTAGATCCCGGATAAGCGTACAAACCGGTTAAGTTCACATATTTTTAAGGTTAATATGTTAACTTTAGATTCAATTTTGATCGGATAAGCGCGCAGAATTGTAAAAGTTAAATTAAAAAAAGTTAAAGGTAATTTTAAATTTACTTACGCATTGTTTAAATATTACTGAATATTAGTTAGAATTAATAATCGAAAGACTTGAATCTAACTTAACCCTATGTAATGTCTTTGGGATTATTACATTAGTAAAAGCCAACGAAAGAAATCATTTAACGGTTTAATAAAATGAAATAAAATCTCATACACGAGTAACTCAGTTCATGAAAGTCAAATATGTGAATCGTTTGTGAAACAAAATGAAATAAACTTTTCTCAAGTGCGATCACCCTATTTGGATTGAATTCAGTGTTCATTAGGAGCAGTTCGGTTTGGTTTAATTTACTCTAGACCATAGGGGCAAGTTAATTATCTTAACCCAAGTGGGAATTCGAGAAGCTTTTCAAATGAATGTTTACCAACATTTTTTGTATTTAATTATACATATTATCATATATATTATCATATGGTGTACAAAAGACTAAATTTTTAAGTGAAATGCCAACTCCTCAACAATATTGATGCAACTATAAAATTCAAAAGAAGCCAAATGAAAAAATGAAATTACTTTAAGGTCCTAATTACAAATTAAAAATCCCCAAAAGACACTTTTGAGAATAATAAATGATGGGAACATTAGGTAACCCAAGAAGTTCAATCCCCTTTTTAAATTTATTCTTGAATAGGGAATTTAGTAGGTGCTGAAATTCCTGGATACTGAAGCCCAAACGTTACTTGAACCGTTTTAATTTTTTGGTTTTCTTGGTAATAGGTCTTCAAAAATCTTAGTCCATGTATTTTGAAAAGAATATTAAAACAATTTTTAAAGAAAAAAAACAATACAGTGTTAAAAATAATGCTGAAGAAATATTACCTGGGCCTTCTACATATGCGCCACCCTGTATATTAAAGTTCAATAACAATACTATTAAACATAAGTACATACAGTTTTCTTAAAGTAAAATAATCCTTGCTCACAATGAATTACACTTTCCCAATGAAATAATAGTTTATAAATACAAATTTATAGAGTTGATTTTATGAAGTTGAAAATATTCCCAACTCCTAATTCTATTTTTTCTCTATCTGAGAATGTCTTTGTTTGAAATGATTTAATAAAGATCAAAAGAGATGATGACCAGTTGGAGAAATATCAGGAGAATATTGAGAATGTGGCAAAACTTTCTGTTAATGCAGTAACTAGGTTTAGTATTAATATTTTAGTTATCTGCTGCAGGTTTTCGTCAATAATCTTAGATGGTCTTCGGAATACTGTGCATTTTCAAACGACTCATTGTCTTTGGAACATTTATTGAACTCTTTCCTTCATGACATCGTCTCTAAAGACAAAGCATATTCTGTGAGACATGCCTCTTTCATCCTGGATCAGAGCTTAAACTCAGACAGTAAGAATATCCTAATTACACTTAAATCTTTGGACATTTTGAATTGAAAAGTGCGATACGTTACATTAAAATTGATAGAGTTAAATTAATTTTGAAAATGCACATTAATATAAGAACATTGTATAAATATCGGCTGGTCTTATAAAAAAATTAAAAAGATTCAAATTAATTACAACAACATTATTATTATGTATCAAAATAAGTTTTTACTGACGTCTTTAAAAATGGTAAAAGTCTACATTTTTAATTTTAGAATACTTTTTCATTACAATATGACCCATCACTTTGGATGACCTTATTTCAATGGTTTGGTAACTTGGTAATTACATTTTCACAAAAATTTATTTTTCTTACTAAGAAAGAAATTTCAGATTCCATATTTTGATCCATTTTATTTTTGAACTTCTTTTCCCTAAGATAATTATCAAGATTAAGAAATAAGTTAAAATCCGTTGGCGAAAGATTACTGGAATAAGGTGGATGGCACATGATCTTTCACATGGTACATGATCTTTCATCCAAGTTGAATTATCTTATCCATAGGTCTTTTGTTACGGGCCGATGAACATTATCTCTAAGAAATAGAACTTAATTCTGTTCACTAACGCCCGGTGTTTTTCTAATCATATTCAATGAACTTTTTCTAATCGAGCACAATAAATGTCTGCGATTATCGTATTTTCGGTTTTAGGAACTCATGATGAATGATTTCTTCACAAGTTCACCAAACACACAGTAAAAGCTTTCTCTAATCCAGCTTTTGGAATTTGCGTTCTCTTTGGTTTAGAATACATTACAAAATTTTCATCGGATGTTAGTATTCTGTGGTAAAGTCGACTTAGATGAGAAGAGAATACTGCCAGTCTTTGAAATCTATTTTCTGATGTTAAGTCATGTGGAACCAATTTACTTATTTTCCATCTATTTCCAATCTGATGCATTTACAATCTGATTGCTTCTTCTTTTATATAAAATATCAAACCAAATTTCTTGCATGTTTGACTAGAGTCTGATTCGATTTTTTTCTCAAATCATCACTGTTTAAATTAACGGTTTCCTAGATCTAGGTGCAACTTCCAGATTTCCATCCCCGAAAACAAGCAGTGCTTTCTTTTACTACGCTCTCTCCAAATGCCGAAGAAAATTTTCGAATGGCTTCTGAGGCAGTTGACCCAAGCTTAAATTATCACGGAAAACAGAAACGAATGATTTAATTTCTGTTTCCCATGTTGACTATTAAAAGCCTTAAATATGAGTGAATGATATTTTAAATACTAGGTTGTTTCTGGCCTAGTCAAGAAACAACAGGGAAATAAAACAAAACATTTATTTTAATGAACAAAAGACCCTCGCAGACCAATACAATGATCAATTTTTTCTATACTTTCGAAAAATACGTTGATGGAAATCGTCCAAATAACAAATATTAATGTATTGATAATGAAAATGGAACTTGTTTTTATTTATCATTTTTTTGTAGGAAATAAGCACGTGAAATAAAAAGATGGATTCAGTCGAATAGAGAAACGTCATCAAATTTCTAGTAGTGCTTGGAGAATCAAATGCCAATATTCACAGTCAACTATCCGATACGTACGAAGATAAATGTCCTTTATAAACGACTATTTAGTGTTGGATTGCAGAGTTTCGACATGATAGAAAAAATGTTTATGATGAAGAGCGCATTGGCCGTTCTAAACAAATTGATGAAGAAAATGATACATGAAAACAATTAGAGCAACTGATCAAACATGAACACCTTTCACACCTAGTCCGGATACATATGATATACACGTATGAAACGCCTATTTGAAAATGATTATTTAATTCTTAATGGTTCCTTATAATATCATTTAAAAGCTCCCTAAGTCTTTAACAGGTTGTTAATCGTTGATGAAACGAGAGATATTATTTATTTGCATTATATTTTAATATTTTTTTGAACTCCGATAGTCAAATGTTACCAAGTTATTATCTGTAATTATAAATTTTGGGTAAATCCAATTTTGACGTGCTCTGAGAAATAATATATTTTCCAAAGGAAATCTAAATGTAAATTATTCGTTGGGGAGATTTATCAATTTTAACTTTTATCCAAGTCAGGCTCATTTTATCAATTATTTCAGAACATTTAATTTATTAGAAATATCACCCGTACGAGATCGAAATGCTTAGGATTTGGTCTTAATTTATTTATTTCTTCCCCAAGCAGAGTTCAGAATTTTTATTTTTTTTCCAATAAAATTTTTACGACTGATTTATTATAGAACTTAATCGCTAAATTTATTTTTTTTAATTCTTTGTATTTCATTGGTTTCCTATAAATGAATAAAAATAATATCCATAAAATATAAAAAAATATTTTATTAATAATTTACGTTGTTTTCAAAAAATAACATGGTGTCCTCCATGAGAAGTAATTAAATTATTGCTCTAATATAATAATTCTCATTATATTAAAGTTTACAATAAAACTAATTTTATGATTTGATTTCATTAATAATATAAATAATATTATTCATTCGATTTTGAGGTTTAGAGTTCAGATCAATTTTTATGCGATTTAAGTGACCGTTTGGCGATTATATATATATTTATATACTATTTTATTTATTTTATTTAATTAATTTATTTTATTAATTTATGTTATTAATTTATATTGTTAATTTATATTAATTAATATTATTAATTAATTAATTTTATTCATAAAAGGTTATTTTAAATTCAATAAATGGATTAAATTTAGAGGTATATTAGATTTTAAATGAGTGATTCGTAATTTGAGGTGCAAGCTCATTGTAATTTATTTATAATAACTATTAACGTTATGAAATTGAATTGATATACTGTAAACGGAAGTGAGATTCTCAGTCGAATATCGAGAGGACTTATTGAAACTTCTAAAATATCATTTTAGTAAATTAGAACTACATGATTCTTATAAAGAAAGTTGTCAGTTACAAGTGTAAGACATTATGGGTTGATCCATTTGTTGAATCATAACACCAAAATTTCATGGAAAAGTGTTATAGTGTATTCATTATGGAAGTGGAGGCTCTTTTTAAAATATTTAAATTGACAGCTCTTAGAACGTGTGGATGCTGGTCTTGAAGCTTGAATGTTGTTCTTAAGCCGCTGGATAAATGTAGGCTTGTTAAAACAAGGGACAGTCGTTGTTAAGTCAGACAAATATGCAGTCATTGAAAATCTGAATTTTCCTTAATTATTTGTTTTCCAAAGAACCCACTTTAACAACTTCATTGTTGCTCTGGTAGTGTGAGCAGTTGTTCCATCTTGTTGTCACCATATTTTAAACATGTCTTCTATTTCTGAGAGCACAGAAATTTCAAAAACTTTTAATATCGGTCGCGAGTAACTGTAACTGCATGATTGTCTTTTGCTCTTTTGAAGTATTTATAAAGTATTCTGAAGAGCACGGTAACAGACTGGCTTCCAGATTTTATGAAGCTGACGAAAGACAAGTTCTGAATTGGAGAAAAGGCAAAGAATTATTACTCTTTTAAAATCCACATAGTTTTTCAAGAACTCAGAAATGTACAAGGTCATTCATAAAGGACTGACATTATAAATTGGCTATAATTTTTATTGCAAAAATACCATCGTATATATATTTGTTTTAATAATATTTGTAAATATTGATATTTCAAAATGCAGAATTATACAAACCAGCTACGCATACATTTTGTCAAAATTCATTATCAGAATGGGTCATGTTTTGCGAAACAATTCGAAAATGCAGGACTGCTTTTGGTCATCTTGATGCACCTTATCGCAACACCGTGGTAAATTTAATAAAGAAATTTGAATTAAGTATTCCGTTCGTAACGAAAAATCCCGTCTTTCCACAGTTTATGTTCTTTTCTTTTAGGTGTGGCAGCATTAGAATTTGAATCATAAATCTTTTTGACATTGGACACATATATTATTGAACACTGAAATTTCTTTACAATTTTTTCCTGCGAGCAAAATGTGATTATTTAAACAACAAATGCATTTTAATTAAAAACACGTGATATATTAAAGTTCAAAATTCTTGCCAATTTGTCGCACGTACCATATATGGTTTCTTGACACTAAGACTCGGTCTCATATTAATTTCATTTCAAACAATTAAATTAGGTTTTGTTTTCGAGGATGATATCTATTTTTGTGAGGACAAAGAAGAGCACAATATAATATCTCCATGTAAAAGAAAATAATTATGCAACACAGTATGCAAAACTCTTGCGAAACACTCATATTTCTCGCAAGCGAATCTTGTATATTTCGAAAATAGTAAAGCTTCAAAATCTTTTCTAAAAATGTAAAAGAAGGTAATAGTGACTGTCTGGTGAAGTGTACAACCTGATCCAATACGTTTTTGGATGATCCTAAGAGAATTTCAGCTCAGATGAACTTCTTTTCACATGTACAGAAGTTGGTATGAGAAATTCAAAATTTGAATCCATTTTAAGTCATCAGAAAGGGCCAATGAATATAAATGATAGTATCTGATCCAGATCGCTCAGTTGAGCAAATTAGAGTATGAGATTTTTCATCATTTCGTATATTCTTCAGACTTTACCGCAAGACTTTGTTTTTCAAGAATTATAAAACTACTGGGTCTTTTCCAGATAAGCGCCACCAATAAATTAATTCCAGCACACCTAAAATAGAGGATATGAATCTTGTAATTTTAATTTTTATTAGAGAAGGTGAAAATGGGCATGTCATTAGTAATTTGCACGAAAAGATCCTTATTTCGATGCCTTTGCCTTCAAAGGAACTCATACAAGTAGCTATCCCATAAAGATCGACGTAAATTTCGTGAAGAAACTTCTTCAGTCAATAGCGTTCGTGTGGCCAATAGATACATTTTTCTGAGCAGAATTTGATTGTTGCCTGATTTTTGGACCAGCAATAAATGAATAGAATTACTGTTCTGAACTCCATCATAGACCGCTTCAATATAATTCCTTTTCAAAGACCAATTTCTTGCCGAAACTGTCAGGAATTACACCTCCATTTATCAAAAATAGTTGAAAGTGTCATTTGGTGTCCATTGCTGCATAAGCGTTGATGATGGATCATTCTGTGGCTTTTCAAAAAACGTATTACCGTTTCCTTGTCATGAAGGAGAGTCGAAAGCGTGAGAAAGTTCATTTCATTTTCATTTAAATGAGCTTAGAAGCGGATAAATTGATTTTATGACGTGCGTTTAAATATTCAAATGTGTAAACATTCAAAAGAGGTCAAGGTTGCGGTAAATCATAACTGGCAGAAAGTGGCGGGAATAAACTTTTCGCGCGTGTAATTTTTGCATTAGAGGCGGGCTTATCTGGAAAAGATCCCAACTTCGTTTAAAATAACTGATTTGAACAAGGCTCTCGGAATAAATAATTTTTCATTTTCATTTCATTAATAAATGTGTTGTATGATCCTGACTATAATATTTAAACGGTGTTAAAAATGGTGGATCATTTTCGCACCAGCTTAATATTGTAAAAAATATTTTTCAAGTTTTAATGAATGAAAAATACTCATTATTTCTATTTTCAAAATAAAATTAAAATAAAAATAATACTGCTTTGTTATGAACAATATCCCTATTACGGTTCACTAATGATGTAAACAGAGACCATGACAAATAAACAAAAAAATTATGGAATTTAATGAATTAAAGGACCTAAAATAGATTGATCATAAGGAACATGTTTCACCATAATACTAAATTCAAATGTTTTTTTCAAATTTTTTGAATAATTTTTTTCAGAAAAATGCAGAAAAAATTAAAAATACATCATTAAGATTTCTGATACTTTTAGAATGAGCTTGGCTAAATAGGGAAAAAATAATTACTTTTTAAGATTTATTCATTTAATTTTAATATTTTTAAGTATTTCCATTTGAATATTGAAATAGTGTTTCCTAAAATCTTAATATTTACATAAAATCAATAAATATTATATTATATTTTATTATTTAAGATGTTTTAAAAATTCCAAAATATTTCAATTTAAAATAATAATTATATTTTTATATTTTTATGCAGTCATTAAAGGCTATTTTTTAATTTTTTAAAATGATTATTCAATAAGTGATTGAAAATGTAAAAATGAGCACATTTAAAATTTTTATTATAAAAATAATTAGTTTTAAATTCAATGGAAGTAAGTGGGAAATCCAGCTCTGAGAAGAAATGTATAAATAATATTATCAATATTATTTAGTACCCTAAAACACTTTAATAATAAATTTACTTTTGAATTATTAATCAATAATTTTAATTTATTGGCGAATGAATATTTTCAAATCAATTATTATTTTAGCATATATATTAAATGGAATATAGTAGTTTTCCTTATATTATTTTCTCGAAAGATTTCCTTTAACAGATAACATTAACTCAATACAATATCGTAGCATTTATATTACCAATTGAAATTTAAAAGGTGATTTTAAGTTCACTCGCTAAAGAATGTTGCTCTTGAAGTATATATTAATGTAACAGTGAATTTTAGAAATTTCGATATGTTTTGAAAAAAAGCTTGAATAAACAATAATTTTTAGTATTAATATATATGATCCAGTTGTATAATTTGTAGACATACTTTATCAATCAATATATTCACCAATAGTTTAATTATTCATTCATAAAAAGACTGAAAACAACAATCTATCAAAAGGAAATATTCGCGTACTGTTGTTTTATCAATTCAAAATTGGTCAAGATTCTGCGAAGGCTTATGATCAAATTTGCAAAGCGTTTGTTGCAAAGTCATACAACTTGATATGACTTGATCTGAAATTTTTATATTTTATAATCTTAAAAATTTCAAAACTAATTGGTCTAGAATATCTGAGAGAGTGGCTCAAAATCAAGGAAAAATAATCGGACAAAGAAATTAAGTCCATATAAAATAAAAATATTTAAACCTTTATTTATAGCTCAAAGTTCGCGCTACTACTTTTGAAACACTACTTTTTATATTTGCTCATTGAAAGTTAAAAGTTGATATTTGATTTTGTAAAAATTAAACTGATTATTAAAAAATTGATTTGTAAGACAAAAAGTAAAGCCTCGTTGGTGTTTGGGCGTTAATTCTGAATGTAAAAGATTGAGAAAAGGGGATAAATGGTCCCTGTCAAGTTCTGAAAGGTCGTTGGTACTGTAATAGTTAAGACCAACCATAACGGAATTGAAAATCACGAAAATATTATTTTTTGTTATTCTATTCCTCTTTTTCTAGTTCCTCTAAATCAACTTTCACATTCAACACGAATATCTTTTTTAAGCTTCTTTTCTTCTTATGTTAATATATTTCTATTCATTTTCCATACAGCCGAGTATAATTCGGTGGATATTCTCAACCAATTCCTGACTATCTTTTGCAAAATGGGGATAGAATAAAACCCGACCCTTTCTTTTCAGCAATAAAAGCAACTCTCATTCACCAGTCTTCAATAACAATCTGATCAGATAGGAGAAATAAAATATTTTCGAATAATATTGTTTAAATTATTTAGGAAAAATGTAAAGATTACCGAAAAAAATGTAATTTAACTCAAATCCAGCTGAATTACTTTCTTCATTAAGAACATTGTTAAAGCGTAAAAGCGCAATGAAAAAAATCTATTAATTTATTTGGAATTTTAATAAAAACTTTATTGAATATAAAAAGTCCCCCAAACAAATGGGAGCATTATTTGTTTGAAGGCTTACCTTAGCAATGAGGATTAATTATACTTTGGTACAGAAGTTCCTAAGATGCGATCTGAGATTTTAATTTCTTTCTTCTCGTAAAAAAGATGAATGATTTTATTTCTGAATTATATTTAGTCACATTGCCATAAATAATGAAATTCTTTCCTCTTTTTCCCAATAAATAAATAATATATTGATGACTTCCTTCGAGAGCTGTAATAAATAAAATTGTCAATATTTATACAAAGGAGCATGGATACCATATGGGATTTTCTAATACAATCATTCCAAATTGGATAACTCTGAAATGAAAGATGCAACGACCAGTAGTGATCCAACAGAGAAATTACCATTATTAATTATTTTAATTCATTATCAAAAAATCTTTTCAGATAAAATTCAAAACTTTTTTTCTTCAAAAACTTTTTATAATTAGTATTAATAATAATAGTTAAATATAGAAGAAAATAAAACACAGTTTTGAGGCATTACCTGTTAAGTTCCTAAAAAATAGGTTTATTGAAAAGATTGGGTTAAGAAAATTTATCTTAGTTTAGATAACTTAACAAAAACTATTATGATCAGAAGAATTTACAGATGAACGTTTAAAAGCCAAAATATAAAACTTTAATATCACAGTGTAAAATCTAAATGGTATTTTAACCGTCAAATTAAAATTCAAATTAACTAAGATAGTGTGGAGACTACGACCAAGTACAAAAGCTTCGACCGCGACAACAGCGACAACATCAAAAACAAATCCCTTTAATAAA
>JBBMKC010169468.1:0-15408 GCA_037834085.1 Bipalium vagum | reverse complement strand
ATTATTATTATTATTATTATTATTATTATTATTATTATTATTATTATTATTATTATTATTATTATTATTACTGACTATTTTGTGGTCTTATTAATTAATAAAAATTATAAATATTATGGACCCTTTGCGGTCTTTGTCTTTTGATTTGTTTCAGGGCTTACAGGAATGTGTCTTTGGCTAACCCAAGATAAAAATCTTTTGAAAAATTTTTAATATATCAAGAAGAAGGATGTAAAAAACTGTTTTAGAAAATAAAATCTAATTATTATAATCATTATAATCTTGAGTTCATAACATTTTATATAATAACTCTGTTTTTCCAGAACCGGATGATCCGATTATTATTGAAGGTAAATTTTGTGATGATTAGTTTTGTCATCTAAAATACTATAACAGAATTTAGCTATTTATTTTTCTAAAAATATTTTATTATTTTTGATTTATTTGAAGTGCATTATAAAAAAAATTTCTTCATAATTAAAATTTATTATTTTATTTTATCATGGAATATTTTAAATTTTATTGCATTTATTGTTTTTACAATCAGGAGATAATAAATTCAAAATTTAGAGTTCACGATTATTCTATATCTTTTTTAACTGCATTACTTGGAAAATCAATTATAAAATTAGTTTTATCAACACTATTATAAGGTCCTTCTTCATTACAATGCCGATAGAAATATATAATTATCAGTAATTTAATGTAGTATATATTTAAATATATCAAAGAATAAGTTAAACCAAATGTTTCCACAAAAATATATTTAAAGTAAACATTTTTTAATTGTAACAAAATTAATTTTTCAAAACATGATTTTTTTGTTATTTCGAATACAAGATTGTGTAATGTTTTAGGTCGCAAGCTAAACTGTTACAAAGGGGCTTATATTTGGGGTCATCAACTCCCTCAAAGAAGTGTTAATAATAGAAAATTTACGAATAAACAAAGCGATTAATAAAATAAGGTCTATTTGTTATCACAAATGCAAGGTTAGAAATCTAATTCACAATTAATATTCAAAATTTAAAAAATTAATAAAATATCTTCTTGACTATACGATAGTCGAAGAAGTCCTTTTAACAAAAATGCGTATTCTGTCGCCTAGAGCGAAGAAGAATTAAATTAGCGAGAGAACAATAAAAAATAAAGAGAATATTAAAAAGTTAGCGATGAGAAGAATTTCCTTCTATCACTAACTATATTATATTAAGTATTTAATTGTTTAAGTTTAACTCGATTGATAATTAATATTACCGGAGTCTCAAAAGCTTTATCGAATAGATATCAAATCGTATTCTAATTTGTTAAGGGCATTTTGAATGTGAAAACCAAGAGTTTATATACTCCTGTTTTCCACATTCTAGAGCTTCTCATTGGCTCTATTTTAACTTACAAAATATAAATTTTTGTGTTGACGGTTTCTATTTTAGGTAATTTTTTTTCTAATAATAGAATTTTGCATAGGTGGTTACTATTTTAAGTAATTTCTTATATTATAGAACTTACTATATGTAGTAATTTCTCTCTCACATCCTTTATTTATAGTAAGTTACTTTGTTTGATAAATTTTGATAATAATAATTAATCACGTGGGTTAATATTTTAGTTAATATTTTAACACATAATTTTCACTTGTTCAAGAATAATGATACCAATCTTTATTTATGGCATGAGGCTCCTTGTCCTACTGAAATACATTTTGTGGCTCATATATTGGCAACGATCCTTTCTTTAATACGTTATGATAGGCAAAAAAATATATGTGAAAATTTTGGTGCCATCTTCTTTTATAGCACCTCAAATCATTAAACTTTTACCTCCAAATTTCACAGTTTTTATGGTTTATTTTGGACTATATCTGAATACTTTTGTATTCTCTTCTTCTGGAGAACCGTTCTATCATACATTAGTCTGTAAAAATGACCTTATTACAAAAAAGAAGAAAGTAATTTGCCATTAAGTCTCTGCACCACTTTAAGCAATTCTTTGTATTTTATTTTATTTTTGGTTTCTTCGCTGCATTCCGTTAAAACAAGCCATAGTTACTAAGAATACAATTCACAATACTAACTGAAGACGTTTCAATTGCTTTCCAATCAAGCAAAAGTTGATGTGCAGTTTTCTTAGGATTTTCCTTCAAATAACGAATTATCAGTCTTTCATATCTCTGTGTATTTTTTGGCTTACGACAACTTTTAAAAATATTTTACAAGTTTTATGTTTTTTAAGCTTGAATTGAATTCGTTGCTCTGTATAAGCAGAATTGAAATTTTCCTCTGCATCCAACCGTCTTTCAATTTATCAATAACTATTTTTCTAATATCCTTCTAAAAGTATAAAAATATAATAGGTAAAATTAGAAAATATTATATATATACTCTTTATTTATTAAATTATTGAAAACTTGACAATGGTTTATAAATTTTAATTATTTACAATTTTAAAAAACACATTTAAAAAAAATGTAATTTAACAATTATAAACAACTCAATATTAATAATTATTTTTAATGAATAATAAAGCTGACATTAACATGTATGTAAATTAAAATTTTTCAAATCATAAAACTTTTAATATAAATAGTAATCTACATTTATCTGCATTTTAAAGGGGGCTCCAAATATATGGATGGCATTTTTTTATATTTAATCATTATCATAATTATATTTGTAATATCTATTTTTTTGATCAATTTATTCATTCTGAATATTTTTTTCCGTTTCAAATTCTACAGTATTTCCTAAACTATTTTCTTTTGGCTATTCAACTTCAAAACCTTTCGCTATTATCATTATGAAATTTACAAAGTTGAATTTGAATTTATTTTTATATAAAATTTATTTTCTTTTAAAGTTTTCAAAGTTTTATTATATTTAAATTGATTTTAAGTTAATTTAGATATTTCATTTATTCCACATGCACCGGGGGTTATAAATATTTTTTATTTTTGTTTCTGTTATATTTTTAAAATTTTTTATAATTATATTATTATTATTTTCTTTACTATTAAAATTTAATTAATAGAAGAACATATTAAACTCATTGATAATTAAATTTAGGATCTAATATTAATTGAATTTGTATTTGAAATTAATATCTGATGTTTTACTTTTTATAATGAAAGATGTTGAATATTGTTCTAATAATTCATTTGTTTTTTAAATATTTATTAAATGGATTAAAATAATTATGGAGAATAAATAAATAAAAAACATAAATGAAAAAAATAAAAAAATAATGATAGGGTTAATGGACTCAAAACACCATTTGCACATTACTTAATTAAATTAATATTTTATTATTTATTATTATAAATCATAAGTTAAAAGCTAATTAATTAAATTAAGTAAATACTAAAGGTTGGGCAGCTACTCCAACACTTTAGGATCAAATAATTTTTGTTTTTTACTGATTTCCCAGTATTTTCTTTTTTTTTGCGTTCTTCACTTCAAGTAGAACGGAAAACCGAATTTTTTACTAAGGGCCCCTGAGAGTAGGATATGGAAGAGTTATCTGACTTTTAACAATCTTCACATCTCTGGTTTTAACTTAAAAATAATTTGTAACAATAATAAATTTGTTATCTCAGTTTATCGTTGTCACTTTTAAAAATTTCATTTTGCAATCGATTTTTATTTAAGTTATCCCTCAAAGTTTAACTTCGTTCATACGCGCACTAAAACCTTCTGAGTTATATTAAAACAGTTTTTGTTAAGTTGCTCGATTATGGATCATAATGTTATTCATTTTTAAATATACCTTTTTAGCAAACTTTACACTTTAAATATTGTAAAAATAAAAAAGATTAAAATAAATGGAATTCTTCTACCAATAAAGAATTTCAAATAGAATAATCATAGACCTAGGTAGTCTTACTTTTTATATATAGAGAAATCACGGATTTCATAGTACTGCTGTTAACATCTAATTCTTCTGCTATCATCATTGGACCTTTCACATTATTACATTTTCAAATAATAACAGAATCTTCTAATTGTTTTTTGTGTCATTTTGAAATTTGAAATGTAGCACTTGCAATTAAATTTTTAAACAAAGCTTATATTAAATTGTATAAAGTTTAAATTAAAATGGATTTAGTTTAAATTAAATTTTTATTGGATTAAATTAACCTGAAAACCCTTGTTTTGTAGTTTGTTTATATATTGCAATAACCGGCCAGAAAGTACCGCTATTTCAAACCTATAAATTTATTCTTAAAGATTGAATCATAAAAGGTAGGCTAAACTTTGAACAGCGAAAATTTATTATCAAAAATTACTTCAAGTTTGAAAACATAAAAGAGGTACAGATCCTGTTCAACAAATAATTTCAGATTGATCCTTCAACAAGACTGACAGTCAGTCAAATAAAGGATAAATTTGAAAAAGATGGATTTATTAATAATGTCAACAAGAATCGTCCTGGAATTCGGAGAATATCGAAAAGTACCACAAAGCAAGAAAGAGTACTGGAATTGTTTAATTGAAGCCCACAAAGATATATGAGACAAGCAAGCCTTGAGCTAGGAATCTCAAAAGATTCTGTTCACCATACTTTGACACGCTGCCATACGAAATGCTACATACCGAGGTTAGTTTTATAAGAATTTTAAGTGTGTATACATTTTTTGAGACACATTGTATTAATAATTATTCCGCACATGAATTTCAGACAGATTGTCATCACTATCATTTTGTTTTATTTTGCAAATATGCATAAAAACTATAATTTGCTATTTTACAATAAAAAATTTTAAAGCAGAAAAGCAACTTAATATTTTTTATTGAAATTTTTTCCTAATGTAATTGTTGACATTTTTGCCTACTAACTTGTAAAGTGACCATTTGGAGTTTTCACTAGTTCTATCTTCTAAAATTTCTGATATCATCTGGAAAGTATTGTAAATAAAAATATTTTTATAGATATATTTTAAGCAATAATAAACAAAAGGTAATTTAAATTAATTATATTTCTATTATATTATATCTATATTTATATCTATATATTATATTATATTATTTATAGGATAAGAAAGTAATCATAACATATAGTTTATTTTATGTACCTCACGCTAATTTAAACAAAATAAAAAGATTTTTTGTCTGTTTTTCGACTTAAATAATATTCTATAACAAATATTTAACAAAAAAGTAATTGGATATATTAGTTTTCCCTGAACGTCCTCAATTATAGTTGAAGTGTAATTATTTTTTTTTCACAAGCTTTAAATATAAATATAAAATTAAGCAAGATATATAATTTTTTAAATTTCAAATTTTACAAAAAAACTATTTTCTTGATAATTATTTTTAAAATATTCTTGGGACAAAATAACTGTTAAAATAAAGTTGAACTATTTTTGGTCAACAAATATTTTAATTTATTGATTGTACAAATGAAATTCAAACGTCCTGGACAATGCGTTGCTCAACATTGAAATCTAACTTTTTTCTTAAAAATATTCAATCTTTCTACAAATTTCTAGATATTGATGGCTTGCCATTTATATTTGTATGCCAATTCTTTACAAACATTTCAAAATTTTTCAATAGGCGAGTTATCAATGCTAAAACCTTTTCTTCAACCTCCGATACATTTTAAACTATAAAATGTCGGGAATTATTTTATTTCCTTTTTTAAAGCATTTCATAATACTGATACCTGTACAATTGAATAAAGTTTTTTAATCCATATCTAATTTTTAATAAAATGTTTTTCTAAATAGGTTTTGAAAGTTTTTGCAATATTTTTAAAAAGTAATTACATTTTTTAGAATAATTCGCAGTTTTTGCATTATTCATAAGAAATTTTGCGCTTTTTTTCGAAGTGTTGCATTTTTTTGGTTGCCCAAGTTAGCATTTTTCTCTACAAATTGACATATTTTTCTTTCAAATAGGCAAATTGTCAAATCTGGCAAAAAGAGACATTGTCCATAAGAATAACATTCTGTAATGAAAGAAATGATTCTCAGGACCAGCATTATTTTGAAAACGTGGAAATATACATATATACGTACTTAAATATATTTTTTGTCTCTGAAGTGCTGTATTTTGGTACTTTTACTTGATGTTCCAAATAGTTTTACACATACTTAATGTCAATTTCGCTCTGACTTCATCTTTTTAGAATATTTAAAATAATTAAGCAGATTTATGTATTACAGATTGAAATGTTTTACAAAACACATTATTTAAACAATTATCTTTTAAATGTAATCTATAATTAAAGATTTTCGTTTTGTTCCATCCAAAAATCGTTATATTTTTATATTTCCAAAAATCTTTGATAAATTTATTAAAGGATTTAAAACATTAAATTACTTTTCATACAAGTTAAACGATGAGACCATAACACTTCACAATACATAGTTATAAAAAAAACTTTTTCAATAATAATAATAATAATAATAATAATAATAATAATAATAATAATAATAATAATAATAATGTCGATCATTATGTTACTAAGAAAACTAGTTCATTAAAGAAAATATTATTCTTAAACAAACGTTTATGTTCATCAGAATATCTGTTAGGAAAGAAAGAATAATAAATTTCAAAAAAATATTTTTCTTTTTTTTAAAAGAAATTTATGGCCATTTCTCCTGGGACTTGAAAGTTTACTATCATAACAAGCTGTCATTTAAACTGTCTGTTATTCTGCATGTCAAAATTATTTCACTGAGATATAAATTTTATTTTTTGGCAATTAGGGAAATGATAACGACATATTAAATAATATCAATGGATATACGTATGCATATCTTTTATCAGATATATAATGAAAATGGAAAAATATAATTAATAAAGAAACCGAATCTCTTAATTCAAGAGCAGATAACACCAGTTCGCTCCGTTTATCGGTCTTGGATGATTTTTCACCTTCAAATTCGAATTCTGTTTTACTAATGTTTTTATTTATTTTTTTCTCGCACTTGGCTTTATAAGTTTCAAAAGTAGGAATAAGGCGATATTTTGTAGTCCGCAACTCATTCTCAGAGATCTGAAGGCCAAATAAAACATTAACATTAATAATAAAACACCATTATTTAAACCTCGGTAAAGTCTTGTATTCCATATGAAGATTCTTTTTTTGAATATGGCTCACTTAAATCTCTATTAAATTTATCTGCAAGTTCTCGAAGACGCTTTTATAGACAACCAAAAACAGAAAATATCATATAATATAATAACTTACATAAAATACGATAATCAAAATAATAACTATTAATGATAACATCAAAGGTCTGCGAAAGTCTAAAATATACATAATGTTTTATTTTTCAAAATGAAACATAATGAATTTATCAACGTTTTCTTTTTTGTAATACTGTTGAAGTAATCTATTCATTACAGAGGGCCAGAAAATTACTGCCTCTTCTATACATTATTAATTCTTCCCAGTCGTCAACGACATTTTTTTTCTTTCTAGAACAATAGACGGATTCTATCTTCAAATCCGCTTGCCTTCCCAAATGTTTCCTCGTAGGCCTCCCATAGATCTTCATGTAGCAGCGCATAAATCGCTGTTTATCTTTTCTTTATTGGGGTCTCCTTAATGTCAAAGTATCTTTGACATCTTTTTATAAAACACCCCACATCGTCTCCTTTTCTCAATACAATAGGAGCTATTCTGTCTGCGATCGAGTCCGACAGTGTTGACGCCGCCAAGTTATATTCTTGTGTAGTCATTTGTAAATAAGAATTCAAAGTCTAAGCAATAATAATATATTTCATTAAATCAGATTAACCAAACAAACTTTTCAAATTTGGAACTCACCTTTTATTAAAATTAAATTATTTACTTTTTTAAAATTAACCAACATTTATTTAAAATAAATACTTAAAAATTTTAAAAAACGTAACATTATAATTTTTAAAAACTTTAAATTAAAAAAATTTAATAATTGTTAATCTAGGCGTGAGGTCCTTATTTAAAAAAATTCAAACAAACTAATTCTTCGAATCACTCCTTATATGGTGGATGTGTCAAGACTTTATAACACAGTTCGCTTAATTTCTTTTGTCATTTTTGATACACGTGGTTCAGCATTATCATTCTGAAGAACAACCCATTTTCTGCTAACCACAATTAAATAAGTTCAATTTACATTCTTCTAAGAAATAGAGTTTCTGAATTTTAATCTAAGTATTTAATTGTCTTGATAAGTAATTTTTATCGTATTTAATCGCAGCAAATTCAATTTTTATAATGTGTTAATAATAATAAGAAAGAGTGCAATATTTTTAGTGATAGTTAAAATAGATTCATTCACATGAGTCAGACGGCTTTTAAAAATACTTGAAGACTTGGGACTCTAATTAGTACAATCTTTCATTAATGATTTTGGTTATATTTAAGTTTATAAATTATACAAATCAGTATTTTTATAAGTTATTAATAGGAGAGTAAGGTTCATGTAATAGAGAAAAGTATCAATTACCTTCACATATTTATTTATATCGACGTCAAAATTCCTATGAGGCATTTGATAATTTAATTGACTGGAAATCTGATAATCTTTTGAAATTGGTTTTTCTTTCTCATCAAAATCAATGTGTATTTTTCTTAATCTATCGAAATCACGTATTTGTTTCTTTTTCTTTAGAACATTTGTCTAATGAGAATAATTTTATTAATCATTAAAAAATATTTTTAGATTATTTTAATTTTTGAAAAATTTTATTGTCAATTCCTTAAACTCTTAAAATTGGATTGAAATATAATTTTTTCACATTAAATAATAAATCTTAAGAAAAGTTATTTATTTAAACAAATTACAATATAAAATGTAATATATGCGTTTTTACTTAATAAGTATTTTAAAGACGCTAAGGAAATTTATTTTAAAAGATACATCCTCTTTTTCTTGTTTATGCTTTAGCATCTTTTCTAAATCTAATAAAATATTTTTTGATCTACCAAAGGCTACTTTCAGACTCTTTTTTATTATGTTCCCGCTGTTTTAAAGTATTCTTCTGCCTGGTTTTCGAGAACTATTTTTTCATCAAGAATTCCCGATCTTTTTTCTTAATGTGGAATAGATCAAAATATCTAATTATAGGATTTTATAATTTTTACAAATCATCTTCTTTTCGATAAATTTCGGGAAAAGATTAGTCAAAAATCTTTGCGATGGTGTGGTCGACATATGGGCTTCAAATATAATTCAACTCTTTAGGAAAAGATATCTCCTTCTTTTAACATTTATTTTATTTAAGTATCTGCATACTTATTGAAAATGTAATCAACTTCAATTATGACGTAATTATTAAAGGTTAGAAATTGCTTTATATTATAGTATCACTTGTTTAAATAATAACATATATTTAAAGATATTTAGCGGTCAATATGAATAACATAACACCGATGGAATTAAAAACCATTTATTTTTATGAATGGAAATTCGACCATAAGATATCCGAAGCTGTCAGGAACATAAATTCAGCATTTGAATTGCATGCTACAAAAAAAAACACTGGACGTTGGTGGAAAAAATTCAATTTCAATGATTATAGTCGAGAAATTGCAGATCGTGGAAGGCCAGTCAACCCTGTTGATGATGGTGATCTGAAGGCAAAGGTTGAAGAAAATTATTATTTGTTAATCTTTTCTTCTTATTCTTATAAACTGAAAGACTTCTTTTGTTTTTAACAATATTTTTTAACAATCTTCATAAAATATAAGGTTATCTGGATATTTTTGAAAAATTAAGATTTATCAGAAGCAGTAAAAGTTAAAAACAAAATATTCTAATATTTTCCATAATTTTAAAATAACCAAAATTAAAATAATACAATATGCCACAATTTAAAAATAAATAAACTTCATAAATCTTATTCAGCTTTTCTTGAAGATTTATAACTGAATTTGGATCATTGATAAAAGCATAATCCTTGAGTAAAACCATTCGAACTCGTTCACATATTTTCTGGGCTTTAGATTTACTAAAGACAAAATAAAAAAGGAATTTAAATGATTATCCATAATAACTTAAATTTTTTAAAATAAAGATTTTTTTATCTTATACTAATAATACTAGTAATAAAAATATTGAAGCTATTAAAAAGTAGTTTGGTTTACTTCCTTATATTTTTATATATACCATAAAATATAAAAAATCAATTTCAGAGAAAGCTTTAAGAAAAAAGTAATTATTTTAAAACAATAATCTTTTTTATTTGATTTTAGTAATATTTAGTAATTATTTAGCATGAATATTTAATTGCATTTTTGAATATTCTTATTTTTCCACAGTCTTCAACAAGAAGAGAAATAATTAATATTCTGTTATCAAAGATTTGAAAACAAATTTTTGGAAAAACAGCTATTTAAAATTGACACAATTTGCCTAAGATTTAAGGAAGATCTTTTATTATAACTCAAATATTAACATCAAAGGACCTATGAAGTCATGGTTATTAATTATACATATACAAACTAAATATGAGAAAACGTTACAAATACTTCTGTGAACTTTTAATTTAAGAAAATAGTAAAAAAGTACAAGTATTTCATTAAAATTTTTATTAAAGTTACTATATACTTAGGGGTTTCTAAAGTTTTAAGATCAATAAAATACACAAAACCAAAATTAAGTTAAATTTGTGGTCATATTAAAATTATACTACCGAACTTATTTGTCTACGCCTTGATTAGTTTATCTTGAAATTAAAAAAAATATAAAATTAATTCACTCAATTTAGCAAGTGAGAAATGAAAATATTTTATACGAATAACAAGCAGTACATACAATCTTTACAAGTATTTCCCGCGACTATTAGTGATAAATTTTAGAATGAATCACTGATATTGATGAGTAAGTTCATTTTCAGTTAACACATTAAAATCATGTTATGCAAACACAAAATATTTTTTTCTGTTTTAAACGAATTGAATTGACATGATCTTTTTCCAATTGCTAAACATTCACAATTTCTCTGAATTTAGGTCATTTTTTAACTTAAGATCTTTTGCGATATAATTATATCGTTATATGCTGAAAATGATTAGTGGTAGTAAATCCTATATTAATTTTTCTTAGTTACAAGAATTTAATTAAATATATAAAGTTTTAGTATTTTTTTAAATTCGCAATTTTCAAGTTAACCTCTTCTTAAAACCTATGAAATAACTCAATAGAAAATGAGAAAATTAATGAAATATGTCTTCTGTATCAATTTCATATTGGAGGTAAATTTATAAAAGCATTAAAACAATTTAAATGCAATAAAAATATTTTAAAAAATTGTTCTCATTATAAAAAACAAATTCTCAAATTGTAAATTTATTCATCAGAAAGAAATTATACAATATTTATCTATTTCGTCTTTTGAAGTTTAACCTATTAAAATATTGATGGAAGTATATTAATTAATCAAAAGATTTTTGTTAAAGTGTTTTTCTATTTTGTCTGTCTTTTTTCAGTTTACAAAAAAAGAAAAATGTCAAACACTCCAATATGATCTGTTCTAAATCTTAATTAAAATCTTTTCAATACATTTTTAGACTTTTCGCTTACAATTTTCTAATAATTTGAGAATATATTAATTTAAAGTTTATTTATTAAGAAGCAGATAATTAATTTATTCTCTAAAATCTTATTAATTATTATTATTATTATTATTATTATTATTATTATTATATTATTATTATTATTATTATTATTTTATTTCAATTTTTTATACTTAAATTTATTTTTATACAATTATCACAGAATGTAAGAGAAATAGAAATTGACGGTAGACTGATTTTGAATTTATAATTTTATTTTATATTTTCAAAATGATGAAAAAATATTCATTTAATAATTCAATGGAACACGAATATTTACTGGCAATAATTGAAATCATTGGCTCTAAAGCTCAAATTGATCTTATCCTTTCCTCGAAATTCATCTTCGACGGTGTCGGACATTCCCTTTTGCATTATTAATAACCTCATCGCAGTACTGTCAATACCAGTAGTCTACAATAAAGCTGAAATAATAATAATAATAAATAATTAATAAAAATTATTATTTTTTTAAATCAAAGTATTATGACCCTTATTATTTAAATCATTAAATATTCTAAATATCTGAAAATAATTTCAAGAAAGTAATTTTATTAGATAGATAGGAATAGAAAAGATAAATAAAAGATCTTTATTAAATTCAGTATAAAGAAAAATTAATAAAAAATATTTATGATATTGCAGGAAAGTTGCCTTATGTATAGAATTTTATTTTAATTTAATTTAGTTATTTATTATTTTTTATCGAAATTCTTTTTTTGAACTCATTTAAACTATCTTAACCTAATTAATAATAATAATGATAATTATAATAATAATATTATTATTAGAAAATTAAGTAGTTCTCTTTAAATAATTAATTGTTCATTATATATTTTATGAATTAGTTTACTAAATTTAATTAATATAATTTCTTTTATTTATATTATTAGATCATGTAATAAATAATCTTATTTTTATTACGT
Source organism: Bipalium vagum (assembly GCA_037834085.1). Lineage (NCBI taxonomy): Eukaryota > Metazoa > Platyhelminthes > Tricladida > Geoplanidae > Bipalium > Bipalium vagum. The sequence goes on along the minus strand of JBBMKC010169468.1, from coordinate 2,926 downwards.
AATATAAGTATTGCAATTGTTCTAAAAATTTATATTTAAAATTGACTTTTAGATCAAATATTCAAAAATCAAATAGTTTACGAAATAATAAGGCAAAAACATTACCAAAATTCTTTCCCACAATGTCCAACATCAAAATAGATAAAATGCAGATTCAGCATTGTATCTTATATGAATTTCAACAATGCAAAAATGTAATATGAGCATATGAATCAATTTATTTTGTCCATATCAAAGAAGTAGCAACGCATTATCTGTGTGATTTTTGGTTCAAACGCTTCAAAGCGTTTAGTCTCATTGACAGAACACGTTCTGTTGCCCCAAGAACATGCATAAATGAAAATCTGGAACAATTGTGGCTGATAAAAACAGAGGTTACAAAGCAGTTAGGACTTTCTCAGAAAAATGTTTTCAATCACTTACATGAGATGCGCTCTCGGAGATACCGGGATTCGAATCTTTCATGTGCGCATGGACTGCTCTGACCACATTCCCAAACTAATTTTCAATTTATCTCACATAACCAATAAAAAAATCAACGTTTGGCAGTGTGTCTGTCACTTCCTAATAGACACCGTAAAAAGACGTTTTAATGGAAAATCGTTACTGGAGAGAGAAATGAATTCGTTATGAAAATCAAAAAATTAAGAAATCATAGATAAATCCTAATAAGGTCTGTATCTGGTGGGATATGAAGAGAGTGCTATATTACGAGCTGTTGGAACCTGGTGAAAAACAATTACTGCTCATTGCTATAAAAATCAAATTTTTAATCAAATTGAGTAAAAATCTGAAGATGAAACGTTCGTATTGTCTAAGAAAAACGTTTTGTTAAATTGTTATATGGTGACGCCAGGTAGTATATTGCTTCAAAGATCAAAAAAAACTTGGCTGGGAACCTGTGGAGCAGACGGCTTATTCACCAGACATTGTCAAAACTGATTTTCATTTATTCCGCCCAGTGCAGAATACTTTGTGTGATACAGACTTCAAATCATTGGATGAAATCCCGAAAATGGATTGACGGTTTTATCGCGTCCAAACAGCCACGATTTTCTCGATACGGAATTCAACTGCCTGTAAGATAGCTTAAAGTGATCAATAACAATAGAGAGCACTTGCCTGAAAATAATTTCATCTTTTTAAAAATAAATTTTGAATTTGATTAAAAATTTAGATTATTTATTACTGGATCTAATATTTTAAAATTTAAAGCGTAGTGCAGTTTTTTTTAATAAAGTATTAAAATATATTCAATACCAATAATATATAATAAATTTGATTTGTTCTTAGAAATTATTTTACGGTTTCTAGTTATATTATATTACTAAATAAAACATCTATACACTGATGAATTTTGAATTTCGATGAGTAGGCTTAGGGCTTTCTCGACCTACACTTTGCTTAGCCATAGGTCTGATGAAAAATGTCGTGTGAGTTACCTTTTTGGGTTTACCTAAACTTTAATACACAAATCTCTGATGTCAAATATTACTTTACTTTGTTCTGAAGACTTTTTTTGACTTTTATTATCATCGTCTTTTGGCAAAGACTTAGAAGAAGATGACGCCGACAATTTTGTTGTTTCCAGTTTGGAAGTATCATCACTGGATAAACTGAATTCGTTTCTTTGGATCATTTTATAAAGATTTTGAAATTCCGAATTCGAATCAGAATCCGTATTATCACTGGGATCTCTGAGAACCCAGTCCGGATACGTCTCAGCTATTCTTCCGGTATAATTTTCGCAGTATTTGAAAATATTTGCAGATTTCATATTGAAAATGAAAATATTGAAAAATTTAAAATTGATTAATTTTTAATTGATTAATTATATTATTAAATCTATAATTATTAATTAAATATTGTTGTAATTATTCATTACTTTTAATAACATTTTACTCCATTAGAGTATTCGCAAAATACAGTTTAATTTTATTTGGAAAATGAGTTTAAATTGGAAATAAAAAACTTTATCTAATTTTACAATTAAAAAAGAAAAATTAAAAAAATAATTAAATTCGAGACAACAATTATTGACATCAAAAAATCAATGGAATAATTTAAAATTAAAATAAATGAAAATATATCTGCAAAATCACTTAAATTATTTATGATTGAAAATTGTTCAGGAAATCATAATTTTGGAGAAATTATCTAAAATAATATTAACTTTAATAATCATTTTTAGAAGGATATGTAGAAATTTATTCATGGAGTTGAAACATTTCTCATAGTAAATCATATAAATAGGATATTTAAATAAAGTTTTATAATATTCCATCATCAGAAATACATAGTGAACTTTTTGGACATCTTTTTAAAACAGTTTCTTCCGGTATAACCCTTGGAAAATGTAATAATAATCCAATTAATCCTCACTGTTAATAACAAATTTCAAAGTCTTCATCCAAAACAAATGGGACTCATTTCTAAAATGAAATTGTTTATCTAGACGATATTCATCTTTATAAAATATACTTTTCGTTCTTTAAAATCATGATATATTTTATGTTAATTTAATAAATTTTATATATAAATCGAATTTAAGCAGAGATGATTAGGATGGTATATGTTGGGATTGGATCCAAATGATATTATGCTTACATTTTATTAAAAAAAAAGGTTTGGATTGCCATTGGGATCATCAGTATTCAAGGACTACTTGGAAACGAAAATCAAAAAATATTAAGGTAGTAAACCGTTGGTCTTTAAAAGATATGTTGACGATGTTTTCTCAATATTTGGAAATGAAAATCATATCGATCCCTTTCTTACATTCATGAATAGTCGACATGAAAATATAAAATTCACGATGGAAAAACAAAAAGATGAAAAATTGCCATTTCTTTATTATTATTATTATTATTATTATTATTATTATTATTATTATTATGATTATTATTATTATTATTATTATTATTAT
>JBBMKC010169357.1:0-15408 GCA_037834085.1 Bipalium vagum | reverse complement strand
TTGAAATAGTGTCCAATAAACTTGACCAATTATTTATATTTAAAAAACTAAAATGTCTACTTCTTTTAATTAGACTAAAAACAACGCAGTACTTTAACAATAATTTTTAAAAATATTTAACGTTTATTATTCATGTTTTCATAAATATCTATGCAATTATAAATGCTATTATATAACAAAGATTTTAAAGCAAAATGTCAAGTGTTCAATAAACTTGACGAGGACTATATATGAAATTACTTATTTCTTGATCAAATATAAAATGAATGCCTAAAAAGAGATTTATTGATAATTTATTTATTTATTCCACAACCCAATATTTCTATGATTAGTGATATACGCTCTTAAACCAAATATTTTTCCACTGATAACATCTTTTTAGAACTCAAACTTATTTTTTCAGATTCTTTATTTACACAACCGTTAACATAAGTCTTTAAATTCATAAGCATAAAAGTAATCTTATGTAGATACAAAACTATATCACTTTCATGGAATCACATGCAACACTCAGACTCAATTTGTTCTAGAGAACGGTAAAAATATCATAATGATTAACTCTGAATTCTAAATTATACAAAGTTACTTTCATTTGGATGAATAGTTATTGTCATCTTATATTTGTTATACATGCAAACAGCTACCTTAATAATCTTACCAATGGTTGATGCTAGTAGAGTCTATGAGCAGTGCGTATCGCGAGAGTCGAGATCATGCACTTTTCTAATAATTATTTTAAGAGTCTTGGTAAAGTCTGAGTTTTATATGAGATATTTTGCGTATCTAAAGCTGTGAAAAAGCATAATTCGAATCTGGGTAAAAGTTTCATTTACTTATCACAGTAAAAGTTTTTTCCTCGGTTAGTTTTCATAAAATTGAAATAAAATTAATAAAATAAAAGTTTAATTAAAGTTTGAACTATCTTTTAATATTAATTCCTTGTTGCTTAAATTCAAATTAGGGAACATATAAATTGTAGTCCTATCTCACATTCAAGTAATCGTAGTTGTAGTTTCAACTATTGAGTTCAAGCGTGATCTGATTAGCTTTTCTCGTATCTAAGACACGTTCATTTTTTTTTCACAGGAGCCAGATATGTACCTATTCTGATGCTATCGGTTCATTAAAACGACTTTGTCAAAAATTCCACCAGGTTTTATTACTATTTTATTTAGCACAATTTCGATTCTAAAAATTTCAAATGTAATTTCCATAAATTTTTCTGCAATTTTTTATACTTTTTTTATAAGACATTTTCTCCATTTTCATAATTTTCGTCATCAAAATCTTTAAATTTTATAAATATATTTTAATTACTTCTAAACATCTTATGAAAATTATATTAAAAATAAGAAATTATATAATCCATAAATTCGTTATTATAAATATTAATATCATAATATATATAATTAATCAAGAGATTGTGGCACAAGCCCATTAATACTATTGTAATTATGGAGTAAATTTGGAGTGGAGTAATATTTTTGAATTTTTAAAAAATCTAAGTTTATTATGATTAAATTATTGTATTTAAACAAAACGGGAGTAAACCAAATTTACTCCACAATTACATTAATCTTAAATTAATAAATGACAAATATCGAAAAAATATTTCATTTCAACTAAAGTAAACATTTACCTTCAAAATTTCAACCGTAATTGTTTTTTAGTTTTGTTACCGTATTTGTAATAATCTAACATATTGTTACTTCATTAGTAATTTTTCTTGGTTCTTAAAGTTTTTACATTTATAGCCAAATTAAAAAGATTCTAAGCTGAAAGAGTAATAATCTAAAATTTTTAAAATGATTACTGTCAATGAAATTTCATTGAATTTGAAAAATCATTCATAATATCAGTGCAATTATTATTAACTGGTTTAATAAGTATGTTAAGGTTGAAAATTCTCATTTTTCTTTAAAAAATACTTTCCAACTATATTTCAGTGTGGAAAAAATAATAACAATTTAAAATGTTAAAGTAATTATTATGTTTTATTATCAATATTGTTAATGCATATTTTGTTTTAAAAATGCTTAACTATGCCAACAGTCTAAACTTAACAAATTTGATAACTTATTTCTGTTGAAAAATATCTAATATTTTAATTTGACAGCCAAACTATTAAATGAACATATTTTAGACCAGATTGTTGAAGTATGTTTTTAACTAATACAACCTCTGAAGAGGCAAATTTGAATTATTTGAAAAACCGTGGCGAGCCAGGTCAATGGTTTCAGCATAAAGCTGACTACATAGAAGATAAACCTGTTCCAAGAATAAGAGTGGAAGGGTTCGAAGTTTTGGAAAAATTAAAACCAACAATCGGGGAAATTATAATTCCCAACAAACACAATCCCCAAAAGAATAATGACATTCATGTTCGATTAACAACGGCGGACGCTAAAAAGATTGCTGATAAATTCAATTTTCAAGAAGATAAATGGTTTGATTTTGCCGGAAATCTAAACTACAAGCCTCCAAAAGCTCCTAGAAAAGTGAAATATAAGACGGCTGAAGTAAATAATTCTTATTATTAAATTCTTTAATATTTTTGAAATCATTTTATAATAGATAAAAAGATGGAAACGATTTTTGCTTCATTTGATTAATTAAGTGCCCCTGGTCATAAATTATATTTATATATATAAATAATTTACTATTATATCAATTTTTAAAATATAAAGAAATGATTGGGAAATTTTTATATTTTATAAATTATTTTTAAAAAATTCTGTTAATTAGGCTTTTTATAAATATTTAATAATACGAATACTAATACTGATACCAGCACTTATAATAATAAAAATAAATCAGATTTCCTTTAAAATAGTTATTCTAATTTTAGAGAAACGGTGTAAAATCCAAACTAAAAAAGAACTATTTAGGAACTTTAATAATATAACAATAATTATGTTTTATGTACCATATCTTAAGTGATCAGCAAAATGTTTCATTAAATACATATATTTTAAGTTTATTATCAAAAGGTAACCATATACACCATGTACCAGAAAACATTCTATTTTATGGAGTTGTGATAAAAGAATGTCAATATCAAACGAATTTTTGTCAATAAATCTCGTTCCTCATGATAAATGATGTTTTGAACAGTTGGTCAAAGTTCATGTAATTGTTTTAGTGTAGGGAAAAAGTTGTGCAATCATTCGGTAATTTCGAAATGATTATTACATATACGATATTACATTTTTAAGACTTAAATTAAGTTGTTCCGTTTCCAAGATGGATAAATGAATTCAAAGCAATTTAGTAAATGATTTTATTTATCTCGCTGTAATCTGTCATTCAGTGACGATTTGTGAAGGTCTTTTACTATTTTTTAATAAGGATTATGGTTGTCAGAGAAGGCCTACTTACATACATCATTTTACTCACGCAAACGGTCTTGTCACAGAAGTGATAGAACTACACAATGAAGATTCTATTTTCACCTGATCCAGGCTTTTACAAAAAAGATAAATTTTGCTCGAATGGAATCTTGTATATATATATATACTATCGACATTGTATACATATAAATTTCTGCAGTGAAAAAGTGGTTTTGCAACAACTTAATCCATTTGCTCTGTTCTAGGAGAGAAAGCTATTTCGTATGGCACATGTAAATATAGGTATCGCCGATTTAGATACTTACATTTTGATGTAAACAATCTACCACAAACCAGTGCTCCACCAATATTGCACCCTGAGAGATTGAAAGAATTATTCTGTGAGAATACTTCATAAACACAAGAAGAACTTGCGAAACAGTTTGGAGTCGACCAAGCAACTGTTAGCAAGCTGTTTCATGGATTAGGAAAAATTCAGAAGGTTGGAAAGTTGGTGCCACATGAACTCTCAGAAAATAAAATTTCATGTCGTTTAACAACATGCGCGTCGCTTCTTGCTAGGCTAAGAAAAATAATTTTTATAGCAGATCGTGACTGGAAAGGAAAAGTGGATTGCCTACCATAATCCAAAGCTGGTATACCTCGGTATACCAGCAAGTTCAACTGTAAAAGTAAACATTCACGGCAAAAAAATGCTCTGTTGTGGAAAATGAGAGGTCCAATTTATTATGATTTTCTCCAGATTGGCGAAATCATTAATTCAGAACCTTACAATAAACAGTTGTTGCAATTGGCTGTAAAAACTTCAAAAAAGACCTTGATATATTGCAGAAAATATTAGATCAAAAGGAATAAAAATATTACATTATCGATTGAAAATTCTTTTATAAATTAAATCGTTTAGATTTTATTTAACATTTAAGGTTACTTTCAAAATAACCCTTAAAGTTTATTATTATGAGTAATATAGGGTGTTTCAAAAAGAAACCACGATTTTTTATGAAGTCTTATTTTATCTTGTTTCTTACCACCATCTCGTACTTCAGATCTGTATGTATACATATGATAAATGAAAAAATTTATTTTTATTAAATCAATTGTTGCAGGTTGTTTTAATATTAATATTATAGCAAACAATTTAAATATAAATATGAATTCAACATCAAAGAATTTAAGTTTTTTAGTCACTGTTTGAACTGCGAGCGAATCTTCTGCAGTAAATATTCATAAGATTTGATGAATGGCTCTGGAGAAATGATTAATTTTAAAAGAATTCAAGAAATTGCGAGGAATACAGAAAGAATCAACATGAAGGAGTTTCAAGAATTTCAGGTTCAGGAAGATTAAATGAACTAATGACCGATATAATTTGAAAAGGTGAAACAAATTCTTGATGAAGAGTGCAATTTGTCCATTAGAGCAATCACCCTTTTCACTAACATCAACTAAAGATCAGTTAATCGACGCATAATCCAAAAGCTACTGTTAAAATGCATCCATGATAAGTGGGTTCATCATCGAATAACAGACAATCACAAGCTATTTAATCCAAATAAGTATAGTACATATTTCATTCTTAAACTGAAGAGAAAAAAATTGTTTATCTATTTATATTTTTAAAAGTATCAGTCCCATTATTTATTTCAAAATTTACTGATATATTATTCACAAAGATAAAAATGTGGTACTTATAAAGGTTTAATTATTTACATTTTTATATTAAAGAGAGAAATAAATAAGACAATCATAACAACGTAAAATATTGTCATTATTTTAAAAATAATCTTTAAAACTGTAAAGGAAATAGCTGAAAACAATTGGCAGCAAAGGTCCCACGACTGGTTCAGTCACAACAGACCAAAAACCACTGTTTTATTCACTGCTCAGTTATATAGATGTGTTAGTAAGGACGCTTTGGAAAACAGTATCAAAATGAGATCCAGTACCTCTGAGAAGTGGTTTAAAAATGTTCCTAATGCACAAAATAGGAAATCTCAGACAGCTCCCAACAGTCCTAAGAATCGCGTAAAATATGAAGGAGTTGATTATGCACTTAGAGCGAGGGTTTGTGATTAAAATTCTATTAAATATATAACTAATAATAAAGGGTGTTGGTGCTGAATTATTAATGCATAGCAATAAATATGACCAAGACTATGATGATACAGCTTTGCCTTACAGATGCGTAACAGCAGAGGCTGGAGAAATCTGTCGTTATCAAACAGGTGGCGGTGATATGGCCAAATGTATGAATAGTAAGAATGGCATAATAAAGCCAAATGACCAAACTGTTGACAGAGTGAGAAGTGATGAAGCAAGAGAGTACCTAGAAAGAAGCAGATCTGGTACAATGAGTATGTCAGTCGATGGAACATCTGTACCCTGTAAGAATAATTAAAAACAATCTTAATTCATTAAGTTTAATTTTATTAAAAAATAAATTAAGTGAAACCAAAAGTTCGTCCAGAAGCCGAAGAATATTATACCAAAGCAGCTGGAAGCATTGGATCCATTATTGAACAAAATAAAAACAAGGGTTACAGTTCCCCACAGCCAGTTGCTAGGATTAGAACAACAGAGGCTCGAGAAGCATTTGAAACTAACAAAGGTGTAATGTTGAATATAATTGGAAAATCAAGCTACAGAGCACCGGTTTACAAACCAAAACATCTGGTAAAATTAATGTCACAATGTTATATAAATTATATAAATTATTATCATTGCATATTTTATTATCATTATTATAATGGATATAGTATATTGTTGATATACAAGAGGATGTCACATATTCATCGTTATTTCACATCTGTTTTAATCATAGAATATATCAAAAAGAATTTTTTAATTTTTTAAATGAATTTATATAATATAATAATAATAATAATAATAATAATAATAATAATAATAATAATAATAATAAAAATAATTGCAGAATATTAAAATAAAAAAAAATTATTTCTATAGAAACAAGTCATTGTTTACACAATTTTGAGTTAAGTAAAGAGAAAAAGTTTTCAAAATATAATTTTTAAATTATTTTGATATTTTATTATATTTAGTAATTAAATTAATTAATATATATAATTTTAATAAATATTGTTTCAATGAAACAGAAACAAATGCAGAAAAATTCTATTTAGAAAATATTCTTTTTCTTCAAGTCTTCAGTTTTTAACCAATTCGTCAACTGTTCCCGGGAAAAGGAAGCAGAATGGAAATACTCATTGAATTGTAACGTATTTGTCTGCTGGACATAATTAAAATTTATCGAATTCATTTACAATTACTTTAGAGTGTTAATAATGTTTTTGTTTTTCTAATCATCATTATTAATTAATTTTATCATAATTAGATTAAAATATCTTAAAACTGAGACAATTTTTCCAATGTAAGAAAAAATATTGAAACTGTTTTCATCATAAAAATAAAAATAATAATAATAATAATATTTTTTTTAAAAAAAAGTAAACTGTTTCGATAAATATTTTATATTTTGAAAAAATATTTTGTTTATTTGTTTTAATTAAAAAATTAAATGGCGTACTACAATTTTCCATGGTTTATTTTAGAATTGTTTCCATTCTCTGATATCAATAAAGAAAATTATTGATTTTAAGAGTCATTAATCAACTCAACGTTTCAAGACAGATGTATCCAGGTAGGGTTAATACGATCTGTGACGCCCAAATTGAGAAACTTGTTGTTTATTTGAACTAAAAGACGGAGCATTTCGCCAGAAAATTTGGTTGTAGTTTTAAGTATAAGAATTAAACTATTTTTAACAGGGATTAATATTTTATGGTCATGTTCCACAAGTTATAGTATACTGTCATTGGGCTCCATTTTTGAGCTTCAAATCTTATTTTCTTGTTTTATTGCAGTCTATTAGCTGTAAAATTAAGTTGTTGGAACTATTTCGTTTGAGTTTTATTTTTTTACAAAAAAAACAGTTATATATAATATAAACATTTTTTGAAATAAACCTTTTTGTTTTAATTATCTCAAATTAAATTAATGAGAATAAAAAACCTGAAACTAATTCTCTTCCCAATTAAAACAAAACGCCAGGTGGGGTTCATAAGTAAAATATAATTCTCTTAATGTTTTTCAACTTTTAATCCGAAAAGAAGAAATGAAAAATTCTCATTAAAATCTTGATTGGTTCAAATTACAGATATATTAGATTTTATATAAAAATTAATACTGTCCCCAAAACGAAATTTTAAAACTGTATAGCTGTCAAGTATTAAGTCAAGTATAAAAAGATTATCGAATTTCCTTTCAATTAAAAGAAAACAGAATTCTTATTTTTGGCAGTGTTAGTTGAATTTGGATACTCGTGATAGTTTAAAACAAAGTATAAATCTTTTAATAAATAATTTTAAGTTTTTTAAAATTATTATAACACAGGTGTTAGGAGTAGTCATTTTATTTTTTTGTTATTTCCATCTGATATCTGGAAAGCGAATTGATTTAAAACCAAGTAAAATATTTAGTGGGGTTAATTTGGCAAGCATTGCTTCAATACTAATAGATATTTTGACACTTTTATTATATAATAAATCTGATAAAAGTTATAGAATTTCTTGTTGGAATTAATTTTAGATAAATTAACGTATCCTTGTACACGGATTCTCATTATATTAATTAGAAAATTTATTATATTCTTCACATTATATATAATATTTTAAAATCATAAGTTGTTATTCTAATACAATTATATTTAATAATATAATTTTATTTTTTGAATTTATTATCTTCATCTACAAGTACTTTGACTTTCTTTAAGATATCTGATAGGATTTGAAAAGGTAAAATTATATTTTTACAATTTTTTAATTGAATAAAATCTTTTAAAATTTTTTATAAACTTTATAATTAATGTTTATTATAATTTTTATATTTATATTTTTAAAAAATATTTTTACAATTAAAATCAAATTAAATTTCATTGAACGGTATCAGCACAATTTCAAATCTTTTTTTTCATTGTAATTTTAATTTTTTATTAATTGAAATAAAGAAAAAAAAGAAACAAATTAGAAACAATGTTTTGTTTTAGTTGAGATATTTTATAATTATTTGTGATATTATTTTTATTTTCTGTACATTAAGTTAATTTTATATAATATTTAAAATCTGATTTTAATTTTTTTGTGATTAAAGAAATTACCATAAATAATACACCACAAAGTTTAACTCATTTTATTCTCTTGATTTTATTGAATTTCTTTAGTTTTATTTTATTGATATTCAATATAAATATTAACTAGTGCGATGTGATGTTAATTAAAATTTAAATAAGATTGATTAAACAACAGGTGCAATAATGCAGATGTAATTCATAAAAATAATAAGTGAAGTGTTTTTATTGAAAATGTGTATATTAATAGAGCAACGTATTTGTATCAAATTTTTTATAGAAATCTCTTGTTTTTAATCCCTGAAAAGGTTACATAAAACAAATGGCAACGCATGAATTCAAGTTCAAAACTGGTATTAGACTTTCTAAAATGATAGACAAGGAAACATCATTTGGGCTTTTTTTGAATGGCTATGCACACCCACTTACAAAATATCGCCATTTGAGTGTTCGAAAGCTTACATATAAAATGCATACAAGTTTAAGAGTTTTCACGGGACAAAGAGTTTTGAATAATGTTCTGGGCATGAATAAGGCTGCTGCCCGACTTGTGCGAAAGAGATCAATTTTTACAAAATTGAATTTTACGAAAATGACGAAAGTTTTAGAACATATGATTTTGCGAGTTGCTAGTGATCCAATCTTCATAAAATTGATGATGAAACATGAGCCTACAAAACTTATATGCAAACTTTCCAGCAATTACCTGAAAGGCAGTTCGAAAATGAGCTGAAACTGATGAACAATTAAAGTTTAGTTTGACTATCGCACTCTGAATTCCTCCCAGTAGGTTAGCCAGTCAATAAAGATTTTTACCTGTAAACTATGAAACACTTACGTGAAAAAATTCGTCATAAGCAAAATATTTATGGAAAGGAAAATTAAAAGTTTTCTGCCAAGATATTACGCCATCACACAACGCAACATTTTAGAGTCAGTTTTTGGCGAAAAGTAAAACAAACATAATTCAGTAAGCTCCACACGTTTTCTGTTTCCAAAAATAATATATCCGCTGTGAGTAAAGTGATTCCAGTCGATTGACAATGTGAAGAGAAATTCTATTCAGAAACTCGGAACACGCCTTTAAAAGTTAAATGGATGATTGGGTTGTCTGATAAAATAATTTTGGATACTTAGTCAAATTCTTTTGTTTCATTTAAAATTTCCGGTTACTTTTCTAAAGAAATATTTTATAAATTTTTCATAATTTTTTGCTTTACAGAGAGACAAGAAAAATAATATCCTTCATTATTCACAATGATTTTATGATCTTTAGAGGGCATTCTAATATACCTTTCCCAGACATTATTTGTCAGTAATTAAATTCACTTTTGTGATATTGTTTGAATGTCTAAAGAACCATTTTTCCCACAAGTCCTGGTGAAATTATTGGAATAATGTAGAAAACATTAATGTTGGAGTGAATATATTTGTTTTTATGTTAAAGCCGAAATGAATTAAATTCTTAATGAGAAGTATGAGTGAATCTACCACTATTTTAGTCACTTTCTCTCGAGGTTCTTCTTTTTTATAATGTTTAATAAAAATATTTACTCTGCATTTCTGGAGGGACCTGGTATTTTCAATTTTCAATAATTATAAATTTTCCCCAAGACTGCAGTCCTTTGATGAAGATGTCTAAAATAAATAATTTCATTTTTTTATTATCTATTTTTAAATCGATAAATTAAAAATTAAAATAATATTTTTTATTATGAAAAATTAAAATAGAAATTGAGAGATTTTTCCATGGAGAATTATCCTTGATTTATGGATATTTTATTCCTTTACCAAAATTTAAGCAAATGTTACTAATATTTTATTCTTAATAGAAAAAATATTTTTAAAAATATCGTTGATAGTGAAGGTGTATTATCATTATTTCTGAATTAATTTAGTTGAAAATTACTCAGAGATACCGGGATTCGAACTCAGGAGCTTTCACGTGCGCATAGACCGCTCTGACCACTGAGCTACATTCCCTGACAAATTTTCAATTTATCTCACACTGAATATAAACGAATTATCGATTTCTACCTTTATTTTATTCAGAAATTGGTAAAATTTAATTTTGAAATTTTTTTCCAGGCTCGAGGTGTTGTAGGATCGGAAGCAAAAGAATTCATGAGAGGTTCGACTGGTAGTTCTTTGAAGAATTTAATTGAAAATTACAAATTACCGCCCAATGCCCCTCCTCGACAACGAGTGGGCGCTTCTGGCTGGGAAGAAGGTGGTCTAAAGAGAACATCGTCTGTGGGTCATGTGCTAAATGAATATGGTGCAAAACCTACACCATACGTTCCTCCTTTAAGATTGTATGGTGATGCTTTTGAAGTTGCAGAAAAATATCGTTCAAAAGATTTTTTCAAAACAATTCAGCAACATCCTCCAAGCAAATAAAAAATATTATATTAATGAAGAGGAAATTTATTCTTTGAATGAGTATTCTGAAATGCAATTTGATAGATAGAAATTTTTGCAAAATGTTTTCTTTTATTTTTAATATAAGCAAATTTGTTATTGCCAATTTTTTTCAATGAGATTATAATCATTTTTTCATGGACTTATGACGAACACATTAGGAAAATAATTACACTTAAATGGTATGATATGAAAAGTTTTTATTTGTCAAAATATTATTTTTATCACTAAATCGATTATCAATTATTTAAGGCAAATAATAATAAAGGTAATCAATTTATTATAAAAGACGTTTAATTCTATTTTAATTAATTTACATATAATAATAGTTTTAATTGGCATAAAAGTAATTTTATTTATTGAAATATGAAATAATCATAAAGTAATTTATTACCAAGAATAATATTGAATTTAATAATAATAATATAATACAAGTTTAATAATATATAATTTAACAATATTATAGTAATTTAATAATATAATAATTTAATACTAACTCCATGCCATAAAAAGGTGGATTTGCATAAAAAAGAATAACAAGAAAATTGGTATTTTACAACTATATACATGATAAAATGCTAATGTTAATCAATGATGAGTAGCATCAACACCGGCTCCTTTTGAAACAATGATCTTATCCACAATTTGAGACTTCATATCGAATGGGTAAGTCAATGTGTCTTCCTTGGTATATCAAAAATCAACTTGTAAACTGATCTACAATTGGTCTATGTCATTTGATAATAATAATAATATAATAAAAATTATTAATAATAATTATTAGCACTATTAATAATAATAATATTAATAGTAGTAATGGTAGTACAAGTAGTAGTAGGAAGAGGAAGAGTAAAATTCTTAGACAAAACTGTTTATCTCTAAGATATATATTTGAGAATTACTTAAGAGAAAGTATATTAAAAATTCTAAGAATTTTATATATGAGAAGACTATGAAAAAAGCATCAAAATGGATTTATTAACTGAAGTCACATAGATTGATCACTTCAAAAAAATTCATTATCTTCAATAAATTGTTAAAAATCTTTCCAAATAAATCAATTTTAATTGTATCTAAAAAATATATTTTCATTATTTATATTAACAAACGCATATTTCTACAAAAGGAAATAAAATTAAATAAACTGAATTTTATTACACAAATTTCTTAACAGATCATGGCCATAATTGCTTTCCAGCTTTTGAGGAAGAATTTTTCATCGGGGAAATTTCGTCTAAGACTTGAGGATTATGATAAATATCAATTAAAAGAAAATATTTAATGTATCACAGTTGAATATTTTTGAAATTTTATTTAATTTTAATGCGTTCAAGAATTTTTTAATTGTTTCAGATTTATTTTATGTAAAATAAATAACTAATCGTTTTTAATAAATAAACAAACACTTCGACGATCAATAAATAAATTAATTGATAAATATTTTTTTTATTATCGTTTTAAAAATATTTATCAATAAAAATTATTTTTAAAATTTTTTTTTAAAAATAGCGAAATATTTATAAAAATAATAATTAAGCTTTTGATTTATGTCTTCAAATAAAATTTTATAAATTCAGTTTATTAAAAATTTATTTATTTAAAATTTGATTGGTTAATGGTGAATTATTAAAAACAATAGAAATTTATAGTTGAAATATCTCATGGTTCGGATTGTTGATGTTGTTTTAATCTTAAATTCCAATGATAAAAGCAAAAATGTTTTAATTTAAATAAACATAATTAGTTTTCATAAAGAATTAATTTTTTTCTTATTTTAATATTAATCTTCTTATTTTCTGATTTTTCCATCCGATTTTAATCCCGTCTTTAAAGGCTTAGTATAAAAACTTAGCCTTATATCCACTGTTTTCTTTAACTTAGTTAGACAGGGAAATAAATATTCTTTTCGTTTATCACAGAAGTATTTTATTAATGAAAATTATTTATATTTCGTAATGCCTGATGTTTAATGAAAAAAGAGACTAAATTTATTGGTTCGATTGACCGACTTTGAAGATAAATCTTAATTAAACCCGTTACGTTTAACAGACAAAACTGTCACCAAGCCTCATCGACTTTGATTTCAGTCCCTTTATCAATGAGTGGGTCCCATAATATGTCTCGACCCCCGGGTAAATGTGTTAGAAATTCTTCATTTTTAATTATTTCTTTTCTTCTCCCACTTATTTGGTCTAACCGTGGATCATAACTATAAGGGAAATCAATAAACTTTGAAAAAAAACAAGAAAAAATTTATTAAATTATTACATTTTCACAATCGGTTTTCGATCTAATTATTAAAAGTAATAATGAAATTCTTCGATATTAAATTTTTTGTTAAGGGTTTCCATTTGAATAGTTTTCTTGTAACCCTCAGAAATTTAACTCCCCCCTCTTAATCGAATAGACTATTATTAATAAAACAATAATTGGACAGAAAATAATACATATTTTATTACTATTATCATCATTCCTTTCTTATGAGAGAGAGCTCATCTCAGAATTAGACAATGTGAGACAAGAAATTAATAAAAATTATTCGAAAAATATCCCATCTTCTGACAGACGAGAGATTTACTTTTTAATTATTTTCAAATATTATAATTGAAAAAGGATATTTCCCTACTTGTTAATGTTCAGATGAGCGAACACCTAATTTCTTAAAAGGAAATATGCATTTTCTGATTTTGTGAGCTCATTTCATAATTAGAGCCCCTAACGAAAGAGTCAATTTTCATTTTCCAAAGACAACATTAATATTGGTTTCTCATGAAATTGTATTAAAAATGAACAAATTAACAAAATTCACCAAAGACTGTGGCTTTGAAAATTTTCAAATCACCATAGTAACAAAAAAATTTTAAAAAATTATTTTTTCGAAAAATAAAAACTTAATTCGGTAAATCTAAAATGAGGCAAAACTCAAAAAAGTCAATTATTAAATAAAATTAATTACTTTTTTGTTGGAGAATCAATTGTTTTGGAAGCTTGTTCAAAATATTGGTATTAATAAAAAATAGAAAAAATATGTATTATATTAATTATATATATTATATCCGCCCTTTTTTTTTAATAAAAAAGACATTTTTTAAAATTATTATTTAATAAAATTTAATCAAAATATTTTCCATTTACAGATATGACATTGGACCATCTTTGAGGCAACAAATGAAATTTTTTTTGGTTCTTGTGAAGAAATCCAGTTATCAATCCTTTTTTGAAGGTCTTCACTAGAACGAAACCGCTGCCCAGAGAGCGCGGACTGCATTGAGCGGAACAAATGGATGTCACAAGCTGTAAGTTGTCTTTCCGTCAATCTATGTGGGACCCATTTCCATAAATTTCTAATCATTCCCATACTTCTCTGACGTTGGGAATTGCATCCTTGGTTCACATTTAACTAAATGGACAGTTCAGTTTGTGTTTGACATGGGTTTTATGGTTTACCATGTTCTTTGTCCATGGTGTCATTATCTTTATTCTTGAATCGGCAAAACAATTCTTCTCGTGTTGTAGTGAAAGGAGATTGTTTGTCGTAAACGTATACCAAGAAGCGATTTGTTTCTGCACATGTTTTCTTTGCAAAATTTCCCGAAAATGACGTTCATTTTGAACAAAATTGGCCAATTCGAATTTTTTGTATTATTTATTATATATTTAAATAAAGTTATTGATTGTTTTCATTGAATTATTAATATATGATCTTACAAATTATATATGATACAAATTTAATTTATTCATTGAACTACAATTTTTAACTCATTTTTGATAAAGCCGAAATTATACTGATAAATATAATATATTATCATATTTGACAATGTTTAATGCTTTAAATCAAATGAATTCATTAGAAAAAATTATTTTATTTTTATTATTTTTATTTGGTTTTCATGATAAATCGCTTATTGGACACGAATTGATCATTATTCCGCATGGTAAAGTCTTTTAAAAACCCCATCACAAGTAAATGGACACCTCCGGGAAGTTCTGTAGATAAAATTTTTTGATCAGTTACTCTGAATGAATAAACTTATTAAAAGATCAACAGAAATTCCTTAATCAACATGATGAAAGAGGTTTTAAAGAATTATTATTTATTACGGAAAAAAAAAATTATTTTAGCAGTTTTGTTCCAAGACCTTCTGCCATCTACCAGACAATTTGAATATCTTAACCTTTAAAATGACCGAAATGTGTTAAATTAAGATTTAAAGATAGGTATAAAAAAAGAAGTCACTCTCCAAACATCCGAATAGCATTAAAATTATTGAAGGTTATTATAATTTTATTCTTATATGACCAATAAATAAATTATTTATTCTTAATCATAAATATATTTATTGTTATAAAACTATTCTTTAAAATTATGAATACAATATTTATTTTAAATATCAAGTACTTAACCGTTAGAGCTCAAATAATTATAATGATAATAATAATAATAATAATAATAATAATAATAATAATAATAATAATAATAATAATAATAATAAT
>JBBMKC010169246.1:0-15410 GCA_037834085.1 Bipalium vagum | reverse complement strand
TATTATTATTATTATTATTATTATTATTATTATTATTATTATTATTATTATTATTATTATTATTAGTATTATTATTGAACAATTATGAGGCTGTCAAAATCTTGTCCCGTTGAATGTTAACAAGTAATTTTAATGAATGATAATAATTTTATTATTCATTGTTAATGAGGGAAGGGCGTAGCGGCTGCGACGATACATTCCGTGGTGAGATTTGGATTTGAAGAGATTTTTCTTTCTGGACGAGGCAATCTCTCAGCAGAAGGGGGCGGCCAGGGAGGTGGAAAAACCAGAAGAATATATAAATTATCTTGCCCGAAAATGCCCGGCCGGCAAAATATTAATATCTCTCAATGATGGTTCTCACCATCTTGGACCCTGAGGAAAGCCGGTGCATCATCACCGAGACCAGAATCAGGGGAAACGATGATGGTGAAGATGATGCTGATGATCGATTTCTTCCCCTGGATAATTGAGGAGGACACGAACGACAACTGCAGCGGTCCCCCGAGACCGGGGCAGCAAAATCATACTGAAATGTGATCCAATTAGCTGGATTTCCCCAAGTCACGGTCGCTTGAATACTCATTTCCCCGTAGCTGCGCTCGCGCTCTTGAGTGCCTTCAGCGGAGCCCAGCGCGCAGGGCCAGAGCAAAGGGACTGGCTGCCTGCAGGCTCTCCATCTTGCCAACTACTTGGAGACAATTAAAATAATCCCACAATTATCTCCCATTGAAGTATTATTGCGCCGAGCCCTAATGGGTTGAAGCGTTTCGTCAATGGAACATCCAGCTCACATTATAATTCCACGCTAATGACATCTTTCATTTAAATCCTTGAGCGTTTTACGTTTTAGTAATAATCATAATAATAATAATTAATAATAATAATAACTTATTTCTGATCGCACTGGCTTTAAAATGTGTTTTAAAGATTCTTTTTTATTGATGTCACTATTGAAGTATTATTATTTATTTATTATTATTATTATTTATTAATTTTATTATTATAATTAAGATTATTATTTTGTATTATTATTTTTTTATTACTAATATTTTTATATTTCTTATTTTTAATAGTTTCTTTATATATATTTATTTTTATTTTTATTATTATTATTATTATTATTATTATTTTATATTTTCTAATATATGACTAAAATTTTATTAAAAATTTTTTCTTTCAAAACTATTATTTTTATGAATTTTAAATATTTTAATTATTTATTATTTTATTTGTAAAGTGTAATATGGTTAATTGAAATTATTTTTTAAATAATTTATTATTGTTATTATTATTATATTTTTATATTTATTATTATTATTAAGGTTATTATTTTTTTTTTATCATTAATTTTTTAATATTTATTATTTTTAATATTTATTATTATTATTATTATTATTATTATTATTATTATTATTATTATTATTATTATTAAATCTTAACATTTCGAAACGCCTTTCAAATCTTCAACCCAAAAAAATATTTGGACGAATTAAATCTGACAAGCCCATTATACAACCGATTTAATTTCACAGCACTGACAAATTAATATTTCATAAAATGAATGACAAATCAATTAAATCAAAGATTTATTAAATTTTAACAATAACAATATTTCATTAAATGAATTTTCTTTGAACAAGTCTAAAAACCTAAATTCATTGATAAAATCTTCTCTTTTGTCTTCATCGATTCCTTGACGATCTTTTATTTTTCTTTTTAACTCGTTATTGTATCTTTCTGCATTTTGCTTAAAAACGCCAGTGTCTGGATCAACAAAAACTGTACTTATGAACAACCGTATTATGTTTGTACCCAGAATGATTTTTTAAAATTTTATTTGTAGATTTTTTTTCAATAAAATTATTTTTATTATTTTGTTATTTAATAAAATTAATTTATTAATTAATTAATTTCTGTCTAATGTGATCAGGATCTTATGTAAAATCAAGTCAATGTCGAAAATCACGTGATCTGCGAAAGAAACATGTGATTGATCATTTCACAACGAATTCAAATTTTAATCTGCTTCTGCGTTGTCATGCATTAATCGTTTAAAACAAGAAAGTAGTTACTATTATTATTATTATTACTTTAAAGGGTTAATTTATTAATTGCGAACCATTTACATTTTTCTGATTAGGGATGTTTAATTTTTGACATGTCATATATTTGATGTTTTGAAATTAATCGATATTTGACAGAATATCGAAAAATTTGGAGTTGCTGCCCAATTTTCTTCAGAAAATTTTAAGTTAGAAATGCGCGTTTTAATGAACACCATTAATGATTGCATAAACCCTCGAGAATACCGCCCATTTTTAATTTTATGAAGCATGTTTTTCGTTTTTGTTTTTTTTTTAATATTTTATTAACATAATCTTTCATTTTTTGTTGGAGGAAAAGCTTAGAAATATGCACAACCAAGAATACAACATTCGCATTTCCGTATAGTCTGATTTCAAACAAGGAAAGACCGCCGCAGAATCATATCGAATAACGTGCGATGTGTTTGGTAATATTGTTATTTTTAGTAGCCAATGCAAGAGATGGTGCCAATTATCTAAACATGGACATGTGCATGTATATCTGAAAGATGATGATGACTTGAAAGACAAATTATTGAGACAGATCCTCAATAAAGTACTTGAGATTTTACTCTGATGTTCAAATGCAGTCTCTTGACTTTAGAAGATCATTTACAGTCAACTGGGAAAATAAATATATGTGACAAATGGATCCCACATTGATCTAGTCTTGAAAACTGGCATTTCAAGATTAACAACCTAATAACACTTGTTGACTTTTGAAGAAATGATAGGTAACACAAGCTGAAACCCATGAAGAGTAAAAATAAGTTTCAGAAGCCACTATTTGCCAATCTTTCTTTAGAAAATCTTTTATAACATCTATCGAAGGGGTGCTAAGTGAAATATAATAATTCGTGACCATACCCCAAGTAGTATCGGTAACCTTTCAAGTAATATAGAACTAGAGGGTTCTTGTCGAAGTTAATCTTAATTTTTCGAAAGTTAAGGTCACGTGGATGCATTTGAACCTCTCACCAGAGAGTTGTAAATAGAAGATGGTTTCTGTAGCACTTAAGAGGGTCATCAGTGTCATATTAATTCTGATATTGCTTAGTGTGGACTTAAAGGGTGAGCGGATTTTAAATTGCTGATAACACTTAAAGTTTAAGATTCATTGATTGAAGGTAAACTGAATTTAGACTGGCACAAATGATGTCACTGTCCTCGTTTGAATTTGTCCTTATCGCGCGGTTATTCAGATTTGAAATATTTAGCGAGCCACGATTGAACCTTTACTTATGTGTCGATAAAGGGTCGAAGGGTTATATAAAATTTAGAAATTATTGAGGTCAAATGACTGTCTTAAGTGTTTAAGTGACTTCTGACAATCTATAAAAAGTTAACCGATACCCCACCTCAAACCATAGTTCGAATGAGTACGGAAAAATAGTAAAAATGAGAAACAATGATTGAAGCAAAAAATAGTCTTCATGCTCGAAGGTTTGACGATAAAGTAAACCTCTTACATACAATGACCAGAGGAATAATTGAGGAATAAGAAAGAAAAGCCTTGAGTTCCCCATGATCACAATTAAAATGGAATTAAACTCGTCTTAAATGAAATAAGAAAGAGAGGCTGTTTTCATTAACCCCTCCAACAAAGGAAATAATTCTCAGTCAAGAGTTCCCACAGATTTATTATTTTCCATACTTAGACCTTTAATTCTAACGATTGATGTGTTGGTGGCGTCTATACATCGCAACATCTTTACGTGAAACGGAGCGCATGGGTTCTCACGCTCTCATCACATTTTCCCTCACTGAGATTCATGGAAAATAATTGTTGAATATCCACCTCATCTGTTTCGATAATGAACAAGACTGCAGTTGC
This sequence comes from Bipalium vagum, assembly GCA_037834085.1. NCBI lineage: Eukaryota > Metazoa > Platyhelminthes > Tricladida > Geoplanidae > Bipalium > Bipalium vagum. The sequence continues at coordinate 11,489 of JBBMKC010169246.1, read as the reverse complement.
ATCATTTGTAAACGAAATGTCATGTAAATATTTGGGTCTTATTCGAAATAACTGCAGCATGTTGTTTTTGTTTTAAATGACTAATTTAATCTCAAAGTAATATTTTTTACCTTAACTTAACATTGACCAAAATGAGCTGCGGTGATATCAAAGTTCAACCAAATATTTGATCTAAAAACCGATTGTAAATTGATTTATTAAAACAAGTGCATTACTCATTTAATTTATTAAAGAATTCGAATTGTTTATTGGCTGACCTAATAATAGTGAAACATTGCCAGGTTCCCTTGGTACCATGTTTGAGGAAGTTGACTGTTGTAATTAAAAAATCAGTTTCAAAAAAGGAGCACAAGAAAAAGAAAATAATATTGAAAATTTTATTATCATCGACCAAGTCTCAATAAACAGCACTTTGGTCGACAGCACGTTTGTGTATCTGAGCCACCGTTGTTCCGGTCATGAATCTTCTTTCTCATAAACACTTTTTCCATTAACTTGGACTTTTTATTTCTACTCGGGCTTTTCCCTGTTTCTTTTTCCAACAATTTCTTTTTCATTGTTAAATCGTCCACCTCCACAGACGTTACATTCTCTTTTGCCGACATTCGACCAACAGTATTTCCGAACTTTGATGAAGATCTGATCGATATGCAGCTTTTCTTTTCCTGATCATCATCCTTCCCAGTCGGTTCTTGTTCAGTCTTTTCCGGTTTTTGAGGGAAAAACGTTACTTTTAACCAGTCTGGTTCTTCATTTAAATTTTCGGTACTTTTGGCCGTCTCATTTATCATTGATTGATTTACATAGTCATCAGCTTCTTCCAAAGAATTTCTGCTGGCCAATGATTCTATAACTGGAAGCTTATTTGGTGAACCCCTAACTCTGAAGGATGATCGGTTTTGCTTTCCTAGTGGTAAATTGATGCCGTCGTTTTCAGGTTGATTAGAATCTCTTCTGGGCCTACCTGAATAGGTATATGTGCTCTCAACCCCATGCTGAACGTAGCAGAACGGATTACGCTGCACGATATTCTTAAATACCTTCATTTGCATTGAACGACGTTTATGACTGATGTGGTCGCTTTTGTCCAAAATGCTCGAAAAGCTCTCGGTTTCATTGGAATGAAATTTTTTCAGTTTTCTGTTTACAATATTGTTGTTGTCGTAAGTCTTGACATTCTTGGTCTCGGGTTCGTGTAGTAACGTTAAGTTTTGGAGAATGTTGGCATATGGTATGCTGTTATATTTCATCCGGTTCATTTTACTTCTCAGCAATTCTTCTGGGCTGACATTATTTCGGTCTGAGGATACCTCGTCCCCTCCAAGGCCGTAGGGCACGGCGACCTCGGAGATGTGCAGCTCAAAGTACTTCAAGTGTTTCTCCATGAGCAGTTTCAAGCTGTCTTCAATGATGGAGTCCAGAGTTTCGTCTTTCGTCGAACCCGAACTCTTGCTATTCCTCCTCGTCAGTTTACAAAAGCACATTCAAAATTATTCTTCTGATGACCGAAGATTTAATAAATTTTCATTAATCGATTTTTAATTTAACGATTTTTTTAATCAATTAATTAATCAATTAATAATTTAATAGCGGGAATTTAATTTGATTGTAAATTCAGGTACCGTCAAACTGAAAAAGTTGGTAACTTTGTTCGGGGTTATCCCCTTCTAATGTTTTTAAGAAATACAGAATGCTCAAGATACATTTGACATAATAAAAGGGGATTGTTTACCAATATTTGAATTAAGTGTTTACATAAGCCACGCTTCTTGTAAAAGTTTAATCCCTTTTTAATTCAGATACGTCATGACAAAGATGACCGGAACATACATGAATCATGGAAGTGAATAACTTGTATCGTGATGATTCGAGCGTCCTATCAAAATGAGGATGTTATGATCGCTGATCGATGCTCCCTGAACAATGTGAAAACAATTCAGCATGAACTGGAAAAGTCCATGGAAACTACGAGGCTGTGGCAGGAATAAGGCTTATCGTGTAGAAAGAGTGCCGTGAAGTGTAACAAGTGGAAACCTGGTACTGCAACATCGGTTGAGATGGACTATGTGGTAACATCTCAACTTCCTCAATGGTTTGGGGACTTGTGATTGATTTATGTGACATATGGGGGTTTGTGTTTTCAATTGATTAAAGCCGTTTTTCGCGTTAGAACGGAGGCTGTCAACTATCGTTTCCGAAAAGGAAGAACAAAGATAATTTGTAGTCTGGTGCATCTTTAGGCAAAAAATATAAAATTAACCATCGTACTATATTTTGTAAAACACGGTGTATGGACTATCAATCAATAAATAAATGATCGATAAATCTTTATTATAGAAAGTCATTTATCTTTAATGAATAAAATTCAAAAATGGTCATTTTTATGACACACCCAAAAATGGTCATCAAAAACTTCTGAAATTGGTCGTTTGGAAGAAATCCATGCTTTTATTTATTATTTAATATATTAATAATATTGTTTAAAATAGGGAATGGAAAACAATTACCGTTTGATTTTTTGAAAAAGAAAAGAAACATGAAACATTATTATCTAAATGTAATTTTGATCAGGAAACTTGATTGAATTTCAGTTGAGACGCAGAGTTACTCCTCTGTTGATAATCCCACGTGGTTGATCTCCATTGGTTGAATATCATGACTGTCCTCACTGATTGATCCTTGTGTTAGCCAGGTCCTTATGAGTTCGTGAAGAAGGGAAAGAATATTAAAAAATCAAAAACAGCCATACAATCAAGAATGTGAAGATATCCGAATCCAATCAAAATCGAAGATAATCAATTTTATGATTTCTAAATAAAACTTTACAAATAAATAAATTTTAAAAAATAGTTTTCGTTGCCATTGAAAATTTGTTCAGCATGTTTAAGCCAACTTCTTCATTCTGTAGGGGTTAAGATATTGACAAAATGGGCGATATATTTCTGATCCGTAAGTAATTTTGAAATTTTGCATTTCCGGTGATGAGTCTCATCATTTCTGAACACGAGACGACCTTGTACATCGAGGTCAAGTGAAAAAGCTGGTTGAATTTATAATGAAATGTGGTCTTAGTAAAGGAAGTCTTTTTATATCTGTGGGGAGGGAATTACCATACATGCAACAGATGTTTCCAGTCCCGATTGCCCATAGGCTCAAGTGATCAAATGCAGTTTTCATAAAATCGATGAATCTTCCTCAGTTGATATGTTGACCATCTTCTAACTCGAAGTAAAGTGCATGACCTAAAGTGCTCGTCATAAACATGGGGAACTCTTTCGCTTAATTGTTTATTCTTCAGTTTTGAAGGAGAATCTTTTGAACTGACTTTCTGTTGAGATGTGTTAGGCTGTCCAGATTTCACAACGTCGCAAAACTGTTTCATCAACCACTTTTTCGCAAAAATATTGATCTCATCATTGACAGCGATACTCCGGTGAACAATGTCTGGCACCAATAACAACTGAATGTCCTATCCATCGAACTGGGAACATCAACCTTCAATAACTCCGGTCTCAATGATCCAATCGAAGCTGCTTTGCACCTTGCTCGTCCATTTCCTAATCCTTCCTTTTGTTGAACCCTGTTCCTCTTATGAAAACAGTTTCCCAATCCATTTCCTTTATAATTAGTTCTCTCGAAGTAATGCTTCTCAATATGAGCTGTGATCTTGATAATATTCCTCTGGTGAGAATATGTCACCTTGATCGTATCCGGTTGAAGGTTGAAGCATCAACCTTGGTAAGTGGCTCACTGCGCTAATATCGTTCCGATGCTTAATCATAAGTTTTATCGCTGGTTTTATTTTACTTTTTGTTGACCAGCTCGGTCTTGAAGAAAAATAAAGATTTCATAACATTCAAAACACGAGAAGGTCTGAAGATCAGGTCACTGGTATGCAGGGGGGACAAGATGCTGAGGCCACCATCTTTCCAGGATTTGTATGACATTGATTCTTCTGAGATCTCTTCTGTCTGAGATCTTAATGATCTCAGTCTCTTACCGTTTGATCTCAGATACAAGGATCATCCATTTTGACCTTTTCTGGACCTTTATTTGATTAAATAAAAATAATAATAATAATAATAGAAGTAATAATGATAATAATTATTTATAATATTAAATTATTATAAAATGAATAAAATAAGATAAATAAATAAAATAATATTAATATTAATAATAATAATAATAATAAAAATAATGGTCTCAGTCTTGCTGGTCTAATGTGGAAGGTCTTAAGAAGATTAAGACAGGTCTTTAGAAATGCAAAGAACTGAGAATGAGGAAGATATTACATGCCGTGTTGTAAGCAATCATGGGAAGTTGAAGAATCACTACCCAAAGGGTTGGAGCAGCCAGTCTCATCGCGGAACAGGTAAAAAGGGTAAGCAGAAAAGGGTAAACAGTTAGATGTAAAAAAATAACAGTTGAAATAAACCGAAAGATAACTGATTGAAGAAAGACGTTATTGAAATGTAAGACTGTTGACGAAATAAATCCTTCAACCCTCACTGAGACATCCTCGAAGACATTTACCCCAGAAACACCAAAGGTAATTAAGTAAGTCTCGGCTATCACAAAGATAATTTCGATATTCCAACAAAGTTCCAAGACCGTTCCATGATGTACAGTTTAGACTGTCTTGAAGAGTCCTGTCCGTCATCTTTGTTGACAGACGTTTTTTTGAAGGTGAATATTGAAGGTCGAAATGTTTGACCTTTCAATATCAAAATCAATTCTGTTCCTGGTGACATGAAAGAGACGGAAATAAGCTTCTTTCTCCAACTTACTTCTCGAACTGTCATTTCCGGGCTAAATCGGTCATTGATAAATAACAAAAGACGAAAGACGACCTTTGAGGTTTTGAGAATGACTGTCCGACCATATTGAGTGCAATTTGTCAACAAATTTCACTAAATATGGTCTGCAAAGCATTCCGATCAAAAGGGTCTAATTTCGGAAGACCTTGGTGGCCAGCTGGCACGACCTACCATTGAATCCTCAGGATCCCAAGACGATGATGAAAGCGTTTGTTGAAGCTGCTGGTCTATCGATTGACGTGCCAGTGGTGCAGTTGGCAAGTAAGGGTCTTTAGCATCTGCCTTCCATTTATAAGCCTTCAATACCAACTCAAATGCCAACAGTGACAGGGTTGTGACCAGTTTCAGATGCCATTGTTGTCAAAGCAGATTGCTTGAGAATGCAGTGAAGCCTTTGTTGAACGCTTTTGATAGGCCTTGGTCTTCTTTTGATGTGTACCACCGTTTTTATTTCACCACTCATTTTGTCTGAGCTTTTGTTCACCCATGAAACCAAGCTTCAGATCAATATTGCTGATCTTTGAAAACTGTTAACAATGACAATTGGCAGGCCCGGTGATCCGTTTGTCATCATTGCTTTTGCTCACAGACCAAAACACCAAGGCTCATAACAATGCCTGCTACACCCTTGTGAAGCTAACGCAACGCGTTTTGCTACCTTCATTCTTAAAGAATAACAAAAACTAATAGCAAAAGCGATTGAGACAGTGGCTGAATGGTTTTTTCGTCATCTTGAATGCCAAAGAACCTTCGAGGTTGGATTGGCTGTGGAATACGTTGTGTCGGCGAAAGGGTCCACAGACCCTCATAGATGGGTGTAGAGGAGTCAGGACTATTTCTCCTTGGTAGAATTGATAACAACTGGCTTAAAGATCCAGTTTTGACGAATACTGAAGAACTGACACTCATTTCATTCATTCTGATCACTGGTTATGGACCACTGTACTTTATGAAAACCTTGGCTTCTTTTTTAATTATAATCGACATGACTTTCCAATCAATTTAATCCTGTTTCAGTCTTAAGGTTGACTTGGTGACGGTGTTTATGATAGGAGTAGATACTGGCTGACTTAATGGGTTGATGATAGCTCTCTTAAGGAACTTATCAAAAGTTTCATCCTACAGGAACCTGTCTTAAGATTTGTAACCACTTATTCCTTGTTCTTCTTCTTTTTATTCTCATTCGGTCTTTTGTAGTTATTATTACCAAAATATCTTTTGAACACTTTACTGTAACCTGTATTTATAGGAAAAAGAATTATTCTTCAGTAGCGAACCTCTTCCAGTTACCCTAATCAGATCCGATTCTGATCGAAAAGTCAGAGAGTTCAGATCAATCTGGTAGTGAAAATTGGACAACTTTTAAAGGTCACAAATGTATGAGCATAATAAGGGTAACATCAGATGACAGTCTGCTTTAGAGGAAACCCTCAAAATACCGAAACTTCAGAAAATGTGGAAGGATTAAATATATTGAAAAAATATAAAATAAATATTTATTTATTTATTAAATATATTTTCAAGGTCACTCTTTTGAAAATTAATAATATCAAATATTAATTGGTGAGGAGAAACTGGTGAAAAGGTCCATACATGTATCATAATGATTGAATGTTGAAACAAATGTTGTCTTCAATCGGTGAAAAGCGTGTACTTGAAAAATAAATTGATCATGTTCTCAAGATTAAAAATTAAAAACTAATTCGACACACGAGTGTATATGCAGAGTGTCTCAAAAAAGGTTACCACTTCTTAAAAGGGATTAATTCGAAACGAAACCACTTTAAAAGTAATTTTTCCCATTGGTTAATGCTCTTTCAGAGGATGAGTCACACAGGAGGATAGGTTTTTGAATGGTAATTGGTAAAATGCACAGGTGATGTATATTTTCCAAGACAAATTGTTTGGAGTGATGAGACCAGTTTAAAATTGAATAGTTCCATCAATCGTCATAATTTTACTTACTGGGATACTCGAAATCCACAAATTACCCATCAATGCTTACCAGGAATGACAGCCTTTCAAATTACCGAGTAATTGTACCTTTTTTCTTTGAGTCTACAGTAATTAGTGCCAAGTTCTTGCAAAAATTATTATTCCAAAAATTTAAGAAGACTTGGAACTTAGGATTTTTACTTTTAGCAAGATGGAAAACCTGCGCATTACCATCGTGAAGTGAGGGAATACATTGACAATAACCTGCCAAATAGGTGAATTGAAAAATAAAATTCATAGGAATGTCATACTTGATCACCAAATCTAACGCCAATGAGTTTTTTTTCTTCTGTGGTTATATGAAGGACAAAGTTTGTAACACAATACCGGCGACATCCACCGAAAATGTGCCTAAATACAAAAAGAAATAATTTTGGAAGTCAGTTTTTTAATCTCTTCCCGGTATCAACAATGTTTAAATCGATAGGGAAATATACAAACCGTAAATTATAACTAACCTTTATTTGATAAGAAAAAATTATTAGGTAACAAAGATATGTGACTAAGAAAATGATGTCATTAAGTATCTAAAGACTTATGGGACACCCTAATATTACTAATAATTATTTGTTTTAATTATCTAAATCTATAAATCATTGATCCATTATTTTGCAGAATCTAAATTTTAGAATGAAATAGAGAAATGTAAATTGGTGAGGATCACATTTCACATTATCTAAGGTTCTAGTATAATTGTAGTCATAACACAAGGGCAAGAACTGCAACTATCAATGAAATTTACCTGGATTCTTTAGGCATTCCTAGTGTCAACGATGACTTAACAGATTTCGAAGAGGAATTTTTTATCTTCAAAATGTCCTGAGAGTGTGTCGTCCTGCTCAATTTAATGAAGATGAATTGTAAGCTGTTTTGGAAGAAGATGCTGCTCAAACAATTGAGGAAATTTCACAAATGACAAATACCTCATGTGCTGAATTTCAACTGCACTTTTTCCATTCCGGTAATGGGTTCCTTATAATCTCAGTGATTCAAACAAATCTCTAAAGTCTTCAATATACAGCATGCAATTAAACTGCCATAAAAGAACCCATTTCTTGACTGCTTCATAACTACGGGTGAAAAAGGATTATGTCCAAAAACACAGTTCTGAAAAAAATGGCTTTTCACTGGATAACCGCCCAGAAAAAAATTGTAAGCGAAATATCCATGGATCAAAATATTTCATATGTTTGGTGGAGAGTTGATATTGTGGTTCACTTTGAAATACTTAAAGTCGAGAAAACCAGTACTGCACAATATTATTATGATCATCTTGACAAATTGAAAGCAGCCATTTCAAAAAAATAATAGAAAAAATATTCTCCTCCATCATGACAATACCAGACACATGTTACCAGGATAACTAGAGAAAAAATTAAAGATCTTGGATGGGAGATTTTCAATCATCCCGCTGACTCACATGATCTTGCTCTCTCTGGTTTTCATCTCTTCAGATCATTACAACAGTTTCTAAATGGGAAAATTTTAAGTCTTATGAGTATATGAAAAATACCTGACTAAAGTAATATAATTCCAGACATCCAATCTTTTTGAAATTCAATTGAAAATTGATAAGCAGATGAAGGAAGGTCATAGAACTTGAAAGAGACTACTTTGTTGACTAAATGTTAGTGATTTTAAAAATATACCTTTACTCAATCATCCGCCATTCTCCAACCTTCGCTATAGATTTAGATATCTTTATCTGTTTAAGTTTCCATCCACCGCCAAACTTTTTTAAAATTGCCTTTTTTTTTGTTTAAATTTTTATGGAATATATCCGTAAATTTTAAATTTATCTGTAAGATATTTGTAATCTTATTACCTATATATTTATTCGATTTCTTTATAATCAATTTTATAGAATATTAATAATTGTAATGAATAAAAGGAAGTGTATCAGGCTTACAATTGAAGAGAAAGTTGACATTATGAGATTAGTAAAGACCATTTATCGATAACACAAATGAGTTAGCGAAATATTTAAAGTTTAAAAATGAGATTTCGAGGAGATCTGTCATCGACCTAGGAATAAACAAGACAAATTTTCTTCAACATATAAATTTGGGAACTAAAAAAAGTACCGCAATCTAACTTTAAAGTATGAAATTATAGAGGAAGAATTGTCGACATGAATCGAGAACCTTGAAACAAGAGGTGACTTGGTGAATGGTGGTTTACTAAATAAGAGAACTTTATTTTTTGCAAAAAAATGGTGTTGATAACTTTAGATCTTCTATTGGATGGCTTTTAAAATTTAAATCTAGACATGATTTAAAATTAAGATTGCATGGCAACAAAACATGAGGGGTACGGTGAATTTTTCAATATACTCACCAGTATAGTTATCCATTATTGGTATGACAATGTCTTCAATGCTGGCGAGACGGGTATATTTTGTAAACTCATACTTTCCAAGATCATTTGTTAAAAACAACATTAATTATGTTGAACCCCTAATACATTTATGTTATACTAATTCTCATAAACTGTACTTTTCGCTATTTTATATATGATAATTTATTAAAATGAAAAAATAAATAATCATCTTGACTAAACAATGTATGTTGTTCTTTTTAAAAAAGTGGTAGCAGCGTTTAAGACACTCCGGCTAATATATATGTATTAGACTGTCCAGTATGGCTAGAAAATGCATGCGTATACCTGAAGAGATGATAATCTGTTGGTGAAGAATCTGTAAATAAGATGTATGAAGCAAAACGTCATTATGCATATCATGGAATTATTGCAAGTTTACTTGGGAAATGTTAAGTCTCGCATTATAGTGAAGCAAAAGTGACCCCTTTCGCTGTACAAAACATATAATATAATATATTGAGTAGCATAAATCTATATAGTTGTATAATATCACCAATAAATATATTAAATATTTAGTGTATAAACTTGAACCTAACTCCGACTCTTAGGTGGTGCAAAATAACAATAATGATGAAAGCAATAACTTATTTATTTATATCACAATAGCTCACCGAAATCACAATAATAACAACAACACAAAATCGCCAAACTCAATAATGGAATCACCAGAAATTATAATGTCTAGAATGTCTCATGTTTTGGATAATATCAATCAATTAAATCAAAATTTCCATTAAAGTTAAATTTTATTTGGAACAATCAATTAATTAAAACAAAATTAAACTGAAATAATAATTGCCAAATAATAATAAACGTTAAAACATTGAATAATATATTATGTCTAACAGTTTGTCTTCCTTTAAGCTTCCTGGACTATCAACTGAGCCTTTACAGTTGCTCAGAGATTACTCTCTGGTGGGGAACTTAAACATAATTCCAAGAAAAACGCTAACATAACTAAAATAATTGAATACTGAGTTTCTGAATCAGGCTTCTCTGATATCGTTGGCTTTTCCGAATAACATCTCTTTGTTTTGCACGATACTTAATATCAATTTTCTTGAAAGCTTTTGAGGGTGAAATTGTGAGGAAATGCTTCTCCTTATATATTGATTTTAAACAAATCAGTTTGGAAACGAGCACCCTTCAAATTCCAAAATTTGCTCCTTGATGATCATTTTTGGGAAGCTAATTGCTTCGTTTTTCCCATTTCCTCCCAAAATCTTCCCTTAATTACTCTTTAAAATTTCTCATTAATATTTTAATTATTTTTGATAGGTTTTAATTAGGCTAAAAATAATTTTAGGAAAAAAAGACTTTTCCAGAGATTAATTAAAATTTATTACCTAATTCATTGATTAATTAACAATTAATTAATATTTTAAAGGGGTATTTTATGGGGTATCGGATTTCTTTAATGATTTTATGGATGCCTTTGAGAAACTCGATAATATATAAAATAACTGAGCTTAATGTAAACGCTTCTAAAGGCAAAACTAAAGTTTTCGGCTTTTTTACATGGATTCAGAATGATTCACGGTATCGTCCTTGCAAAGGAAGAGGTGATAAGTAGAGTTGTCGGTTAATCTTCCCAAAAAGATGTATTTATTCCGTTGAAGACATGCTCAATTCTCTGCTTCAAGTGACCAATTAAAACAACTGGGTCACACTAAACAAGATTCCTCCGATGTCCGCACGGTTAACATTTCTCTTCTGCAATTACGTTTTTTTCTTTTTTTTATTTTGTAAAGAAAAACTAATCATGGTACTAAAAAAGATATAAAAGGTAAAAAAATTGGTTCGTGTTTTTCTATTTAGGACCAGAGAACAATAAAATGAAAGTAACAAGAAAACACTGTCGATATATTCCCCGTAAAATGTCCAGGCCATCTTATTGAGTATTTTTATGTTAGTTTCTTTGGTATTATTTATAAAGTGCTGAGAGAGTATTTTAAAATGAGATATTTCGTCTCTTTGAAATATATGAACCGTCCCATGCTGCCTTGCAACCGAAAATTGATGCCAGCGGATCGGAAAACCGGGCAAATCAAGTGAAAGAAATCATTTTCCTGTGATTACGATCGTTAATAATTACGGTGATAATATCAAAGAAAGAATAATAATAATAACATCAAATGACAAGAGAACTGCCTTTTATAATTGTTATATTATTCCCTTTATTTAATCACTGTGATTGTCAAATTTTCTCTTAATATATTCGCTCTTAATAATAATAATAATAATAATAATAATAATAATAATAATAATAATAATAATAATAATAATAATAATAATAAT
>JBBMKC010169135.1:0-15415 GCA_037834085.1 Bipalium vagum | reverse complement strand
GAATTGGTCAATCGAAAAGGCATTGTCTTCCATCATGATAATGCAAGACCACACACATTTTCAGTCACCAGGGAAAATTTATTGGAGCTTGGTTGGGATGTTTTACCACATCCACCATATAGTCTTGATATCGACCCATCGGACTATCATTTATTTCGATCCTTGCAAAACTCCTTGATCGATAAGACCTTCACCACAGAATCCAGCATCAAATTGCACTTGGAGAATTTCCTCGATCTAAAAGACTAACAATTTTTCAAAAGTGGAATTATGGCATTATCTGATAGATGGCAACAAATTATTTTACAGAATGGTGCTTATATTTGTTAATAAAAATATATTTTTCTGTAAAAAAGCAGTCTTTGTTTTTCTAATAAAAGAACGCACGAACTTTCCGGACAACCCAATAGCAAACAATTGCTGCATTTATCGAGAAAAAAGATCTTTTATGGGCAAGGCAAGCGTAGGATTGTCCTGCTACATGACAATGCCAGACAACATGTAGCGAAACATACTCAGGAAACAATTTTACAATTAGGCTGGGAAGTTCTTTCTCACGCGGTTTATTATCCAGACCTTGCTACTACAGATTTTCATTTGTTTCGCTCCATGCAACATGAATTAGCCGGATGTCGTTTCAAAAATGTTGATCAGATACGAGATTTTGTCAATAATTATCTTGTGTCAAAACCAATATCTTTCTATCATTCCGGGATTCGGCAATTACCTGAAAGATGGCAAAAAGTGATTTCCAATAATAGATATTATGTTGATGACTGATTTTTTGAATCCATATTGTATAAAAATAAATATATTACCTTTTTAATAACATTACATTTTTTTTAAAATGGACTCAAACTTATGACTACACCTAATTTATATACGAAATACGAATTTAATATTTCTTATATTATAAAATTTTTTTAGAATCCAAACTTCATGATTTTTTTTAATTAGGCGGAGCGTTTAATGGGAGCACAAGGATCTTAATAGCGACCACTTTCGTTATATTTAAATAATATACGATATAATTACAAAAGTAAAGCAAAGAATTAATATTACTTTGAGATTAAATTATTCATTTAAAACAAAAGCAACATTCTGAGCTAATTCAAATGATTTCCGTATTAAAAACTTCCTACTTAGTTTTACCATAAGAATATTAAAATCGTTTTAAGCATTCCATAAATAATTATGTTATCCGCGATCTACTATTTGGTCGCCAAAAAATATCATTTGAAAAACTTTGTTAAAAGTTCTAGGCGTATGTGCGTTGCCAATTATTGAAATTCTTTTTACCACACTGCAGAACAAAGCAGATAAGTGGTACAAGTTCTTTTGATTTCTCTACTTTTTCTTCAGCTCCTTTTAAATTACAGACATCTTTGATGTAGCCCACACCAGAGTAAACCAATTTCATTCAAATGCCAAATTTAAAGATTTTAATATTTGTTATACACTGCCTGCAGTTTGATAATGTTTTTATAAATTTTAGCACTTTCTAGAAAATGATACCTTATGCGTTTCAGAAGCAACATATTTAAACCTTTAAAATCATGAAAAAGTTTATCACTTTTTTTCCTTTTCTGGAGAACAGTTTCTGAGATATACCATGTCAATCTCCTGCTAATATTTCCGCCATTAGTTAAAATATCTAAAACAAAAATAGTTAGCATTGATTATGATAATATTAAGATCAATAACTAAATCAAAACAATCACTAATAACAATATATAGAGAGATTAAAAAAGTACAATTATGGGACAACCTAATATATTACGAGATACTAGTGATGCAAACTATTTATATATTCGTTCATGTAATAAAGATGAACTTCCTGTTAATCTTGAAAACTTTATTCGATTTCAAATTTCCTGCTGTTCAATTTGAACTGCTTCTATTGAAATTTCATGGTTTTCTAATATCAATTTTACACCTATCCCATTTTTGAATATCTTCATTTACACTCAATTGTTCCAAAATGCTTGACTTGGAACATCTTCGTGTTCCTAAAATATTTTAGCAAAGTAATACAATATTAAAATTATGTAACTTGATATTTAAGCGAAATCTTAAAATTAAGTCTTCAAATTAACTGATAATATAATTAAACGAAGTTCACTCAAGCATTCCATGTCCAAGTTAGGCAAGTATTGAGTCAACAAAAGTCAATTTATATTGCAAAAATTGTCTATGTAAAAAAATTTTCAATTTAGACAAGTGTTCAAAAATCCCACGTGTTCAATTTAACAAGCTTCACTATATTTATATTTTATTATCGATACATGTTTAAAATGAAATCAATAAAAATCAATGAAACCAATTTACCTTATTCATTTAAGCCGTGCAGTTGTCACACTTCAGTAATCAAATTCATGATGATTACCGTACAATTAAGATCAAATGATTCCAATTGGTAATTTTATTTAATTATAGAATAAATTTATATCAGTTCAATTAGTTTTCGTATAAAATTTGATTGGTATGATATTTAATTAACCTTTTAATTAATGAACTAAATCATAGGTGTAAACAATTTTTGAACTTTTGCAGAAGGTTGTTTAGAATATATGGTCGTAGCTTAGGAATCGCGAGTGGAAAAAATATTGTATTTCTATAAAAATGTAATTATATATCCTCTTAAGAACCCCATTCCATAGCAAAGAAAACCTGTTTGATTAAGAAAGCTTTACTGTGAACACGCGAAAGGTACTACTTAAACGATGTCTACCAAACCATCTGAACTTTTCATGCACGGGCCATTGGTATCGTATTTTTAGATAGAGACTGATTTAAATATTTTCCATATGATTTCTCTCTTAAAACTGATTTCATTTAATCCATTTCTCAAGTTCATTTTTGGAATTGAAATGACATTATTTATTACGACCCGAGACCAGGAAATGAGGTCATCAATGGGAAGAGATATTGTGATCAATCAGAAAAAAGTTTAAAGGAGGCAATTATGTAAAAACGACATAAATTTGTAAAGAAAAACAATGTGGCCATTCTAAACCACATACTACTTTGACAGTCAAATGCAAACTGAAGGACCTCGGTTGGGAAATAATGCAAAATACATCGTTCTCAACATTTGTGGGCCCTTTTGGATTTTCATTTATTCCTATAGATTCTAAATTATCTTGACAAACAACCACTTCATTCAACTGGAGGATATTAAGGAGTGTTTGGATAATATTGTCGTATTTTAATTTTAAGAGTTTGTTCAAAGATAAACGTATTAAAGGACCTAGAGAGAACTCATCTTTAGCGAGTTCTTTTTTGAAAAAAAATTTTAAAAGGCAGACTGAGACACCCTATCGATAATGAGGGGACCCAAAATTATACAGAGAATATTTTTAATTAAATAATTTTTTAAAAAACTTAAATTAAATAAAATCTCCCTTGTTTGTTTATTCCTTATCATGTTAAAATTTTCATCAAAGAGGATTTAATTTTCCGAACATGAAACTCATAAATAATAATTGAAAATTAAAACAAACATTTAAAATAATCACTGTTATAAGCAAAAATAATAATAATAATATTATTATTATTATTAAATTTAATGTAAATTAATTCACCTGTCGTTTTAATTAACTATTTGACATTCTGCTTTGATATTTTGAGTTTTAATGTTTAATTTAATGAAATATATTATCAGGGTGATTAATAAAATTTAATTTACAAATAATTATTAATTGTTATTAACGACTTCATTATTTCTTCGGCCATTTTGAGGCAATTTTTTCAAAACAAAAACAACAACATTTTTCAATTATCTTGTTCATTAATTTTTCAATATTTTTGTATAATTTAATTATTTTTTCTCTCTCAGTTTTACATAATCAAGTAAACGTTTCAATTTTTAATGAATTTATTGAAAATAAATATATAGGTCGATAAATTAAAAATAAGTAATAATCATTAAAATTAATAATAAATGTGAAATTCTCTTTTCTGTTTTTTGGTCAACAATAAATTTTATTTTATTTATATTATATTTTTTTATCTTATCATATTCTTGGAGACTTTTGTTTAAAAGGTAAATGATATCATTGAATAATTAATGTTGAAGAATTGTATCAAACATGGGGTTGGTCATTCAGATGAAGTATAAAAAAATTGATGTTTACACCCATCAAATGTAAATGGTTAATGTTTTAGGTAATCTTCTATTCTAATTATTGTATAAAAATATTTTATGAGAGAACAATTAAACAATTAAATCTGAGAATGATTTTGTGGAGTTTGATGTCGTATAAATATTTGGGATTAAATAATATAAGGAGGATAATACATGAATTTTAAACTTAACGTTTATTAAGGATACCCGGGGTTCTAAAAAAGCATGATCATCTGCACGACACTCCAGGTAATTAGCTATCGATACTGGAAAATGAAAATATACGACAAATATGACATACTTAACCTTTGTTTTATGGTCATGCAGAAGAAGTACTTTATTATGTTTGGTTGATAAATGTCAGTTTGTAATTGACTGGTCTTTCAATTGACTACCGTATAATTCCGTAGTAACAGTTTCAGATGGTTTTAAATGGTCCATAATGAAGCTCTCCTTGCATCTCCAACAAGATACATAGGAGAACCTTGGAAACATGAATGTTTCTTGTTGAGTATGAAGATCCCGGTTCTCCCCAATTTACTCGCGGTATTTTACGAATGTGGTTATAATAATATATTCACTTTTGTCTTTTGTTTGCGTTAACGGAGAAACGAAAGACAAATTCTGAATCGGCTGATAATTCACAGAGTCCACTTTTCTTCTTTTACTTAAAAATGCTATAAACATGTAACCAATGGAAACTTATGCATACTCCTAATAATTCACATAAACAAAACAGAACAATTATTTTTAAGAACTCAACCAATTAGATTGACTGATATTAAAAAATAACAATTATACATTTTACTTTTGCACTAATTCAAAGATTTTGTGACATAATTTTCCAAGTATTTTTTTTATTTAATCATCACTTTCTCTTTTATCTGGACTACAGAGATGCTGTCCTGTCGATGATTTGGATAAAAGATGAGCTTTTTATTTTCTTAAGAAGAAACATTATTTTGTAATTTCAAAGAAAATAACCAAAAGGTTTTTGGATCAAAGATGTTATCGATTATTATTGGAAATGTTCCAGATTTCAAATTCAATAATGAAAAAAGGCAATATTAAAATATAAAATTTTATTTGATCACTTTGGTTAATTTTACTTAATACTCTCGAAATTATATTTTTCATTGATATTAATCCTATTAGTAATATTTATTTATTTTAAGTTAATATATGTTTATTATTATTATTATTATTATTATTATTATTTTTATTATTATTATTATTATTATTTTTATTATTATTATTATTATTGTTATTATTTATTCTTATTTATTATTGCTAAATAAAAATATACCAATTCCTAAAATCAGAGCCAAAATATCTAAGCCTGGCGAGGTATTATATAGAAAAGACAATTCACATAAGACCATGTGATAGTCCATTTTTATTATTATTCGACTACTCCGGAGTCCATCAAATTCCTCTTAGATGGTGTAGATCAAAATATGTGGTCAAAGCCTTGTAAATATTTTTCATCATTCCTAATAAAGTTTGATTCATTTAATTATTTAATCGTTGTTGACTCTTCTTTACTATAACTATTCATAAAATGTAATTAATTTATTTATTTTTCTTCTTAAGGTTTATAATATTATTTATTTTATTATTATTTCTTTATCAATATTATTTTTCACTTCTTTCAGCAAATCGCAACAGCAGTAAGAATTTCTCTAATAACGTTGGTCTTGTCATCTCAAGTGCTAACATATAATCCACCTTATGTCACCTTCTCACAAATATATCCGTAGTCACATTCTCTAACAATTTTCTAAATCTGCCATCATATCCTTGGCTTAGAAAAGACTAAGAAGAACTTTGTAACATTTTGAGTAATATTACTGAATTATATTTTACATACATTTGTGCCTCAATTGTGTCTCACAATGTTGGAACTTTTTGAAGACTGTCCACAGAGAAAATGTCAATATTTCTTACTTATTTGTCTCTTAGATAGAACGTTCTATTAAGTAACTTCCTCTTCATAAGTATTGCAGGTCAACATAAAGGTAAGAAATAGACCTCTCATTTGTTAATTTTATATCTTGAACCGCTTAACTTTAACCTTTGTGCTCATATTATTAAAGATATATGATAATTTTAGTTAATAATAAAAATATTATTATGTTAAGTTATAATAATAATAATAAAAATAATGGATAGTATAATTAACCTCGGCGTCAACTATTCCCGTCAATTTGCTCAAAAAAGCTCATTCATCAGGACGATTAAGGACGATAGATCACACCATTCAGGGAAACTCCAATTATCAAGACCCAGCGAGCTTGGAAACCCCTAGGTGACCTGAGAAGGGTCTAGAGGACGACCCGGGGATCCCTTGTCGCTCTAGGTGAGACCGTTTTATTTTACTCTCGACTCTCTCTTTTGTGATCATTTATTTCTTCTCTTTTGCTAGAACAGTAACAGTATTTATTTTTTTATCATTATTCTTGGTGACATTTTTATTTATTGGACACGTTGATTATAGGGTGATTTAAAGAAGTGGATTGTCGTTGTTGTCATTTTTTTTCAGGTGATTGCGTTTTATTCAAATTAAGTTTTATTATAGAAGTTTTAATTCAGTTTTTAGGGAGCGGATACAGTATTATCGTGGGTGTTTTGATTCAGATAAGGTTTAAAAGGGAACGAACACAACATTTTTTATAGAATTGAGGAGTCACGAGCAAGAGTACACGTTACTACGTCAAAGTAATATAGTAACAATTATTAGTCAATATAAATTCAATAAGCAAAGAAGGGCTAACAGAGCTGCAAAATTTAATCAAAATTGAAAACTAATTATACCAAAATAGTCATTTGAAACAAATATTATTCATGATGAATGAATAAGATAGAAAACATCTTTATACATTGTTCCGTGAAGATTTCAATCAAATATTACAACACTGTGGCCACCTTGATGCGGCTATTGTCTTTCGAAAAGCACTCTTCACAGTTACTATTCAGCGAACTAGGAGAGCTATTATGACGGTGCGATTCGTGTTCGCTTAAGTTTAGACTAAGATTTAGATTATTACAACATGATATCCCAGACACAATGTTTCCCGTGGAATGTCGACCATTGTATCTGAGCACAAAATAATGAAGTAAGTCAGCTAGGCTGAGGATACCACGAACTTGACGTTCGGCTTCGTTGTTGATAACAACCAGACGATGTACCTAACGGATTAAAATAAATCATTTACAATAAATAAAGATAAGATACTTCCGATAAGACTATCTTTTCCATTACAAAATCCACAGTATCCGTTTTCAAGCATGTTTGGACAGAAAATGTTGACTAAATTAAGCGGTATCAAATAATTTAGCTAAAACTAATAAACTATAATGAAAAAATATAATTTAATCATGCAGAATAATTAGTTCTCAATAAAATCTTTTCCGTCACTAACAAGGGACGTGAGAATTAAAAAGTACGATGTCGTACGCTGCACATTTGAAACGACCAATCATATTGCAAGACAACGCGAAATCTCATGTTTCAGTAAAGATTTTTGATTTATATATAATCTTTACAATTTTTTAAAAATAATTTTAAGTTGTAAATGATAATATTATTATTTCCTGAAAAATTCATTTAAATTATAAAATTAAATCTTAAAAACTTTTATGAAAAATTTGAATCAGAAAGCAAAAATGGAAAGAAATAAAAAAGTCCTTGAAGAATTTCAAAAATTAAAAATGACCAAAAATAAACTTGGTGGCAAAACTTTAAAAAGGAAATCAAGTCAAATCTATAAAAACGTTTGGAGTAAAAGATCTTATTGTATTATTATTATTATTATTATTATTATTATTATTATTATTATTATTATTATTATTATTATTATTATTAATTTAAAGATAATTATTAATTATTATAATTTAAAGAAATATAATCGCATTTTTAATAAAACCTAAAGATGTACCTTGACTCGAAATGCCAGTCCTTGTGAAACTGTGAGATTAAGGTCTTTGTAATTTCCTGTAGAAGCCAAATGCTGAAAATTAATAAAAATAGATAAATCTACTTATTAATTGTCAGTACTGCATAAAATATCAACAATATTCAATTCTTACTATACAATCAAATTTTGCAAAGATGTCGAGAAGTTTTTTCGTCTTAGGATCAAGAACAGGAACAGCGGAAATATGCTTCGTTTCAAAAATGTTGAGAACGTCTTTGATAGACGTATCCAGTGTAACTGTGTGGACATCTTTAAAAGTGCCTACATTGGCCTCTTCTATTGTACACTTGTGAAAACATGATTGTTATATATTTTAATAGAAATGTTACTTTCAGTAATTCAGCGTTCGGTATTTTGGACTTTTTTATGTACAAGTACTTCAGCAAACGTTTATGGGTTATAATATGTAGAGCATTTCCCGATCTAAAATCAATTACTGGAAGTCTGTGTACTTTAAGATTCTGCAGTTCTTTCAACGCCGTAAATAAGGAACTTTCTGGGGAAACGAAAACCAAAGGCTTGTTTACAGTACCGGTTATTTCTAAAGGTATACGATTGAAATATCTTATCATATAGCATTTATTTATAATTATATATATATAAAATATAATTTATAATTAAATAATAACAATAAAATAATTGAAAATGAAATATTTTATTGAGAGATAAAATTAGTCACACAGTTACTATAAATAGAAAGGAAATTGTGATTGTTACTAATTGAGTAACATCGCGAAGCATAATTAATATTTTGCTAAAAATAAATAATCTTTTCGTTCAAAATAAAAGTAGGACCACAGGTCGAAACATAATCAAGAGTCAATTGTCGGCACAGAGATCAATTATGGATCATCAATAAATTTTTTCGTGAAATATTCTTTTGTACTGTTTTCAGCTTCAATATTACTTAGAAAATAAATCATTAATAAATTTCTCGTCTTTAGCGTGTATTGTACCACGGTGGCTATTTTCTTTTCATCTGATTTCTTGTACCCTATCAGAAGAATAAGTTAGATTTATGCTGAAGATTTTTGAACTTAAGTTTTCAGAACTATTTCTTTCATAATAAATAATCTCGTTCCGTTGCGCTTCAATTATCAAAATTAATATACAATTAATATATTTCAGTAAAAGTATATGTACACGTCTTTAGGAGCTTTTAATTCATAAGTTTGAAATTTTATTGTAGGGGGCTGGTTAAAATATAACTTGTAATGAACAAAAAATTTAAAAATTGGTGTCTAATTTTAATGTATTTTTTGTTTAATGTAAATTTAAAAGAAGGGATAAATGGCAGAAAATTTTCATTAGATTCCTCTTTTATGTCAGGTGGACCGGAAATTAATGTCGTGTTTTACATAAAATTCAAAGAAATAAAATTTGAATTAATCTTTATTTTTAATCAAAGACATAATCATCCCCTTATCGATAATATTCTGCCATTTGCTATGCATATTTTTAAACTCGATCGATAAAAATCAATTGACTTTAGAGCGAAATGTTTTGATAGGACATTTTGAATATTTAAAATTTTTTCCTGTATAAAAAAAATAGCAATCGAAATAAATGAAAATCCGATGGTGCAATGTCAGGTGAGTATGATGAGGCAGAACCAAATTTATTAATTTTGTGTAGGCTTCGTCTTGCATAATGCGGTCTTGCATATTCGTGTTGCAGAATAACTCCTTTTCTGTTGACAATCGCTGGACATTTTTAGTCTTCCCAGTTGTTCGCATTCCAGTTTTGAACGCGTTCCAGCAGTTCAAAATGAACGATTCTGTAAATATCCTACCAAACACACAAAAGTAACTTTTTTGAATGTAAATCGGTTTAGCAGTACTTAGTGAAAATTCATTAGAGAAAACCCACGAACTTTTTCGTTTAGGATGATCATATAAGATCCATTTTTTGTCTGCTGCAGTCAAACGGTCAAAAAACCTTTTCTGCACTGTCGTTAAAGCAATAACTGACATGTATTTATTTAATTAACTTTATTACCTTCAGACATTTTGAGGTATCCAAACATTTACTTTGATTACTTTGCCAATCTGACGCAAATGTTGCGATGACCGACTAAGGTTGATTAAGTGTGTTTGATATTTCATCGATAGTGTGACACTTATTTGCCTCTACGTTCGCCTTTAAGGTGTCATTATCAAAAGTTGTTAGTCTTCCTAATCGAGATATGAGTCCGAAACATCCTAATTACCGGATCTAAACTTTGAAAACCACCTTTAGTATTTGTGAACGTCCAATGATTTTGAATAGACATTCACACATCATACAATACCGGACATGCACCTCTTCTGGGATTTGAGTGAACATTAAAAATAAAACAACATATAAAGTTTAAGATTCAATATTTTAGAAGGACATAGATTATTTTAACTTTAAAATGTATTTAGATTGATTTTAAAATTAGCAATCAAATGATAAATATTAATGAAGTAAAAGACGAAATTACTTTCCGATCCATTAATATATAAATTTTAAGACAAGATTTGAAAAATAAAAAATATTTTCAGAATAATATTAGACGAAAATTTTATTACACTTATTTTCGATATATGTCAAAAATGAAAATATAACCTCTCCACTTGTCTATAGTTTGGTTTTCAATATCGATTTCAGATACATCAGGCGTTTTATCAAGATAGAGAGTGAGGACTTTTATAAAATCAGTTACTGTTAGGATTCCAACGTATTTTTGAACTGAGGTTTGCCATATAAGAGCGGCTCGAACACCATTAAATATCAAGGCACGAAAAGCTTTTCCAACCTACAATTAGTATAAAATAATCTCTGTGCACAATCAATGGAGTTTTGTATGAAATAAATTTTTTCAATGATCCAATATATTCAAAAAAGTGAAAATATTTTCATGGCTCAATTTTAAACGTTATAGATATATGTAAAAACGAGAAGTGCTCAGAACGTATGTGGAATTGGTTCTAAATTGTTACAAATATGAAAATTTCATGGGAAACGTATCGCTCGATGATTTACTGTTGTTTTAAATGTGGTCTAATATCGAAACAATGTCTAGATCAACGTCAATTAGACTTTTGAATCACTATCGAAGAGCTTTGTTTGCAAATTGTTTGCAGAATTCCAGAGCGCAATGTCCGTCTATATCGCATAAGCCACTAACATATTAATGATGATCGTGAAATAAATTAGAGATCAAAATATCACATTTCATAAAACGTGTGGGTCTTGCTTGAATATAATGTTTCCTTGAAAAATCATTAAGCTCTTATTTAAAAGAAAATTAATTATTGGCTTATTAAATCATATGAAAAAATGAAAATTATAATAATAAGTTGGTGGGAATGTTCACGCCGATTTATTTTCATAATTTAAAAATCAAAATGAAAGTTCTATTTTAAAGTTTATTCAATAAAACAATTTCTATCATTAATACTCTTATAATAATAATAATCTTCCATCTTTGTGGTAAGTGCTCAATGTCACCTCTGAAAAACCTCTCATTTTTTATTCAAATAATTCTTACTTCTGAACTCCCACTCTTTCAGTAAGCACTTTCTATCTAAATAAAAAAGTTCTGATGTATCAATATCAGTACTATTTATCATGTGTGGTAGGGGTTCCCAGTCAAACTGGTTACTATTCTCATGAGTGATTTTGGCCACAGGAGATAAGTCTATAGAGTTTGCATCTTTTTCTATTTAGCAGAGCCGGACATTTTAAATAAAAGCCTGTCTCAAATGATCTGATGTTTCTCAATATATTCCGGCAGTTACTGTATGACTGATATTTAACATCTCATAGTATATGACCAAATGTATGTCTTACCAGACAAATATCATCGGGTATAAATTTGATTTATATATAGTGAAACTTATTCTTCGTTTATTAGTTGATCTTTGTTGTACAAATTGGCATAAAGAATCCATTTTTCATCTCTACTCACCACTTAATCCAAAGATGGATACATTTTCTGTCTGGTAAGTAATGAAAACGAGATGATAATTCTATGCAAAAGGTTATGTTAAGAAAACTTGTGCGGAACTCAAACAGTTTGCAAAAAAATTTTCAATAAACTTCAAAAGGGTTAATACCAAAACCTATAAATATTGATTAATTTATCAATTTATAAAGATTTAATAGTTAGGTGGCTGTATTAATGAAATAAATCTGCGAAACATTCCCATCAACCTAATATAACAGATTATTTAAACGAACCTATTTAAAATCGGAACATAATGTCAAGTCATCTTCAATTTCTACGTTAATAATGGGAAAAAATTGTTTCAAATATTATTAATTAAATATTTATTATTTAATTATTTAGCAAAATTTTATTTATTTCTATATTTGATTTCACATATATTTGGTTACCTGTAAGCGACTATCCAGAACCACTAATTTTGAATTGTTTGGCATCATGTCGTAACACGTGCTGTGTTGAAAAAATGCATAGAATGATTCTGCTTCACCTTAATAAAATTAATTAATGAATTTTTTGCTTTTTGTGATTGTTTAATCAATTATGTTTTAAAATTTCAATTCAATAGTAATGGGTGATAACTAAAAATATGAAATAATTTCAAATGCAAATTTTATAAAAATTTTTATAAACATCGTTTCTACGGTGATTATTCATCTATGATTAAATATTATTTATAATAAAATTTGTTTTATTAAATTATTTTACAACAACAAAATGGCGTCAAAACAACATGTGCTTCGAGAGCGCGTTATTAATTATGAAAACAACGAATGGATGATAATTGTTATTTTCCATTCAGCAACTCTAGTGTGTCTTTAAATAACAGATTTTTTGATTCTGTTGCAATCCTGTTACATCTCCACCTAATATAAAATACATGTTCCAGTAAAAGAATATGACAAGAAGCTTCTGTTGTACATTATCATCACTGAGAAAGGTGTTTCAAAGAATGGAGATTTTTGCAATCAACCAGAAAATATACCAGAAAGAATGTTTGTCCAAGATTTTCATTCTTTTTCTGAAAGATCATCATTCTGATGGCTACTTCGTCTTCTGGAAGGATAAAGTTTATTCTCATTTCGCGAAACAGACCCAGGATATTTTAAAATCAAAAGAGATGCCCTTTGTTCTTAAGAATTGCGATTCTACAAATGTTTCACAACTGGAGAACCAAAAACTTTGAATGATTAAAAAAAGAATACGACATAGCTTTAAAAATAGAAATTAGGTACGTACAAGAAGTTTGCGCAGGTATAAGGACAAAGTTGAGACATGTACCCGATCATTAATCTACATTAATGAATATATATTGTTATTAGAGTAAAGTTTTATGTGAAATATAATTTATTTAAAAATTGCTGTTTATTACTTTTTTGGTAAAGATTAAATTAGTCCAATTACTACTTATCACCCGTTAGTATCTAAGTCACCCATGTCTTTAACTAAAATTAAAATTAAAACAAAATTTAAATTCCAATATATATTAGTTTGTTTTAATAAACTGGAATTTTTTTAATTATAAACATAACGATCCAATGGATAACTCTTTAATAACATTAAATAAAAACCATCTGTTACGGTCAATCATTTACGAAACTCTTGCATATGAACTTATTTGTCTAGTAGTAATTTGCTCTCATTATATGACGTATAATATCATCATTTGTCTTATTATATTTTATTTATGATTACAAAGCCCACTTGACATAAATGAGTACAAAATTCAATAAAGTTCTTTTCAACGATCTATTTACTTCTAATACCACACTGTTTACTTTTATCTAAAACCACAGTTCAGGTTTTGAGTAAAAACATTTTTACAATGAATTCATTGGTGATTCTTCATAACATAATGTTTCAAGAAAGATTCTTTTAGAGATTTTTGAAATATTTTCGACAGTAGTATGTTGTACAGTTGATTTGTTATGAATGCTTTAGATTACCTATTTTAGTTAATTGATTGAACATGGTGATTTGATCAGAAATTGAATTGCAAAGTTGAATCAAATATCGCCTTTTTCATCAGCCGGTAAGAGATAATTATAAGGTTTTGTTTGTTAGCGCTCCATCAAATGCATAAATAATTTATAAAACTCAAGAGAAAACAGTTACAATCCTCTGTTGAAAAACCAAAAATGTTATTATATTATAATGTATTTAAAAGTGGATCAAGTAATTAGAAAGGCCTTTATGGAAACTGAACAGACCAGTTTAAGTTATTTTGGGAATGTAACACTTTTGATAACTGCATTTCTAACAAATTTGTTGTTCTAAGACAATTGGCTGTTATTGTTAGTTGAAAATTAATCTGAGATACCGGGATTCGAAACCAGGACCTCTCACATGTGCATGGACTGCTCTGAACTCTGACAGTTATCAAATAAGAATAAATTGCAAAACAAACCTTTGTATAAATTTGTCTACATAGATTAAAAATATAACAAGACTTACATAAGTGACAGGGGTAATAATGATAAATTGGTTAGACAAAATCTAAATCAACACTGTCTGTGTTACATTTTCAGTAATATAAATTTCAGCACGACTTTGTGGGAAAATAAAGAGTAAAGAATAAAATATTTTAATTCAGAATCCGACATAGATCATCAATGATTGGTTGGATTCTTATTAAGAAAAACATTAATAAATTAATAAATAGACCAAGAAATTAATCACTTTATTATTTTACATTTACCATTTGGTACTATGATTTAGAATTTGCATTCGCATCAGGACACAATATAACTGAGGATATGATCTTAAAGAAAATAGGCGGAATACCTTTGATCCCAAGCAAAGCAGATCAAGAATTAATAAAGGATTATTTTCTTTCAGATTAATAGAATTAATCTTATTCTCGATCCGAAAATGAAGAGTTACGAATTTTTGTGAGAATGGCAGCTGAATTTTAAATCTCCTTTCAGGAATTTGTTTAAATCAATGCTTATTTCAGTAAAATATCCGACACAGAATTTTTCTTTCCAATTATAATGCATCTTGAAAATGGTGAATAATTAAAAATATCCACTTCCAATATATTTTTACTAACAGATTCATGATATTCAATATTTTTTTTATTTCAATGAAGTTCTGTTTTTCCCATACTCTAAACAATTTTGATATGTATAAAAATTTGAGAGACAGTAACATTTAAAAAATAAAATTTTTAATTTAAAAATCTATAAGAAAAAAAGGGAAAAATTATTGGAAAAATCCAAAGTGTATAAATCAATGTATATTATTTTATTACTATATCATATTTATGTATTATATTATATTATATTATATTATATTATATTATATTATATTATATTATATTATATTATATTATATTATATT